>ML829138.1:45550-55626 GCA_009831015.1 Picea engelmannii | reverse complement strand
AAAATATTGTGTAACTGCAAAGAATATTCTTATCCCCTTTTGTGGATAAAGATAAAATATATTTATTATTGATTAGATCAATCCCCTTTTGTGGATTGATCATGTCGAGTATTGTAAATGACCAAATCCCCTTTTGTGGATTGATCGAACCCTAATTGTAATAGGCTAAATAAGAAGTCGGCCCCAGAATATATTGAAGAGGCCCCATAATATATTAAAGGTGGTTATAACCACCCATAAGAAGAAGTCGGCCCTGTCAATGAAGAGACACTTCCACACGTGCCAGAATTGTATAAATAAGAGAGGCCAACGCCTCATTTAGACACACACTCAACTCACTCATCTAGTGCGCAAGTATTGAAGGAAGCTGCAGTTACCAGTTGCTGGAAGAAGGAAGAGAGAGAGAGGCGCATCCTTGGGAGAGGAATTTCTGTGTTGTTTGGTTCATTATCTTGGCATTGTATTGGCTATCTATATTAAGGAAGTTTTGTTGGGTTTTTCTTCCCCTTGAGGGTTTCCTAGGATAAATGCTTGTGTACTCTTGTGATTGTGTTTCTCTCAGTGATCTTGTCTATGCTATTGTTATCTAGTAAATAGAAAGAAAACTTAATAATAACTTAAACTTTAACATGGTATCAGAGCTAAGCTGAAGAGAGCATCTTTCACAGGAAAAAAAACCCGTCATTGTTGTCGTACATGAAAATTAGGGCTTTTTATTAAAGAAGGTTTTCAGCCTCAAAACCATCTAGAAAGGTGCGCCCTATCTCAAGGAATACTTTGGCATCTTCAACGCACCTTTTCAGTGGCTAGATCTCCCGGAAAGTGAAACCCTAGTTTTCACAAAGTACCAGAAGTGCCAAAAAACCAGAAGTACCAGAAAACCAGAAGCACCAGTCCAGAAATCCGTTGGTCCAGTTTCAAGGGTCAAAATTTGGATTTTCAGAAATCTAACTATACCAGCAAGCTCGCCTCAGTCCAACGCATCTTTTGGTGAGTTTAGTTTTCAGATCCAAGAAATTTGATTTTTTTATTATTTCTATAGCCCGGAGGGCTAGGGTTTCTACTGCAAGAAAAAATGGATGTCAGGGTAGAAAAGACAGGCTGGAAGGATCTAGAAACTTCAGATCTTGGAAGCATAGGTTGCAGATGATTCTAGACGAGAATGATCTCCTAGAACATGTTACAGTGGGTGTACTAGAACCAGAGGAAGAAGAGCAAAAGACCAAGCATAAAAAGAATGAAAAGAAAGCAAAGAGAATCGTGTCAGATTCAGTAAAGGATCACTTGATCCCTCATACATCCGAACTACAGACAACAAGGCAAATGTATGAAGCACTCAGAAGGTTATATGAAAGCAAAGACATTAGCCATAATCTTGCCTTAAGAAATCAGCGTCGTAATATGAAGATGAACAACTCAGTATCTGTCACATCCTATCTTATGAGAGTTTCTCAGATCAAAGATCAACTTGCAGCTATTGGAGATGTCATTAGTGACAAAGAACTTGTAACCACAACCCTAAATGTGTTTCCAACATTTTGGATTCTTTTTGTACAAGGAGTGTGTGCAAGAAGCAAGTTACCCAAGTTTGATAAGTTATGGGCAAATTGCACACACGAAGAATCTAGACTTGCAGACCAACATAAGAGATTAATTGTCGATGAAGAGGAAGCTCTTACAGCGCAAAATAACAAAAGAAGTTCCTTCAGGAAGAACAATGAAGAAGCTAACTTCGTAAGAGTTCCAGACAAGAAGAAAGATGTTTCAAAGATCAGATGCTACAACTGTCAAAAGTTGGGACACTTTTCCTATGACTATCCTCAAGGAAAAGGGAAAAGAAAGTATCAAGAACATGTGGCGGAGGAAGAGGAATCTCCTCCCTCAAAGAAAGCTTTAGCATAAATTAAGGATTATGTACTTTAAGTTGAAGATAGTTGATCTAAAGAAAGATAGCAAATGGTGGAGTCCGTGAAGCCTTCCCACACAAAAACAAAAGATAAGTATTCATGTTTATTTTTAGTATCTTGTTTACTTTAATACTTTATCATTACAAGTTAGTTTTTTGTGAGAATGTTAATTAACCTCGTTTTATTTCARTGTCTATGCAGACTTATGAAGGAAGTATCAAAGAAGAGGATGAAGAAAGAGATAAAATATTTATTTCATGTATGATCACTCATGAGAGTGACAAAGAAAGCATACTGTAAGTAAGTTTACAAGTCTCGGAAGAAAGAACTTATGCCGTGACTTGCAGAAGTTAGACAACACGAGAAGGACGTATGATACGGTGACAGTCAGTTAAGACCAGACAATATCCAATATTTATATAGGAGCGAGAGGCTCCTAAAGATGCAGAAAAAAAATATTCAAGATGAAGAAAAAGATGGATACTCAGATATAGTGGATGAGATGCAGGTAACTACAAGTTGCTCCAGTACTGTTCTTATAGATGCAGAGGGAGCAGGTTGATCCAGTATGAAGACAAAAATAAAGAAATATTCGAACTCAAGAAGGCACCCAGGATATTATAGAAGAAAACTTCAAGGATGATGATTAAAAGCTATTAGCTTGGTGCAAGAGGGAGCCATGTCTCCGAGTTCGAAATGAAGGATCGTGATTTGATGCAGTTAGAAAAGCAGATGGATGGTGCCCAGATATTTTGATCAAGATGAAATCTATCCAGTAGATGGATGGTACCCATCAGATGGGTAGCATGGTATTATACCATGGAAAGATTTTGAACCACAAGAGATTTTTTTTGATACCATAGCTAGACCTTCGTAGAGAAGGAGAAAGAGAAAAGACCTTCGTAAAGAAGGAAAGAGAAATCTCACAGGTAGACCTTCATAGAGAAGGAAAAGAGAAGAGACCTTCATAGAGAAGGAAGAGACCTTCGTAGAGAAGAGGAATGAGAAGTTTTCCAAGGTTGGCCTATGTCCAAGTGTTGAGTTTTGGATACTCTAGGGACATGCTAGAATACCCTCGTAGAGAGGGGTGTGACCACCCTCATAGAGAGGAATGTGGATGTTTCTCCAAGGGGCAGCGGGTAGATACTCTCCTCTAGCCAAGGATTGAGTAGCCTGGAACACAAACCTTGACCATGTGGAATGGTTAGTTGGTTCTTGAGGTTTGTGTTGTGATCCTGCGTGGATCATGGAAAGGGAGTCTAGTCTTGCCCAGGCTAGCATCTTAGCTTCTCTAGTTCATGTGGGATGACTAAGAGTGAAGCTATGGTAGTAGTCCTCCCTAGTGGATGGGTGAGATAGATGACTACAAGAGAAGGGAGAACATAAAAGGAATGGCAAAACTCATAGAATATCTTCTGTGTGAAGATAAGAAAGAAGTATCTTCTGCGTGAAGACGAAAGAAAGAAAGAGTATCTTCTGCGCGAAGATAAAGAGAACAAAACTTCCGATGATTTATAGATATGCCAGTCAGTGATCATGATGCCAGATGACCAAGTGGATGCCTCCAGTTACCCAGTTGATGATGTTGCCTAGTTGATGATGTTATCCAGTGGACGCTGCTACCTATTTGATGTTGACATCTAGTGACCTGTCAAAAGATAAAAAAATATCCTTATTGTTAAGAGGGAGTGTTAAAATATTGTGTAACTGCAAAGAATATTCTTATCCCCTTTTGTGGATAAAGATAAAATATATTTATTATTGATTAGATCAATCCCCTTTTGTGGATTGATCATGTCGAGTATTGTAAATTACCAAATCCCCTTTTGTGGATTGGTCAAACCCTAATTGTAATAGGCTAAATAAGAAGTCGGCCCCAGAATATATTAAAGAGGCCCCAAAATATATTAAAGGTGGTTATAACCACCCAGAAGAAGAAGTCGGCCCTGCTAGTGAAGAGTCACTTCCACATGTGCCAGAATTGTATAAATAAGAGAGGCCAGCACCTCATTTAGACACACACTCAACTCACTCATCTAGTGCGCAAGTATTGAAGGAAGCTGCAGTTACCAGTTACCGGAAGAAGGAAGAGAGAGAGAGAGGCACATCCTTGGGAGAGGAATTTTTGTGTTGTTTGGTTCATTATCTTGGCATTGTATTGGCTATCTATATTAAGGAAGTTTTGTTGGGTTTTTCTTCCCCTTGAGGGTTTCCCAGGATAAATGCTTGTGTACTCTTGTGATTGTGTTTCTCTCAGTGATCCTGTCTATGCTATTGTTATCTAGTAAATAGAAAGGTAACCTAATAATAGCTTAAACTTTATATATATATATATATATATATATATATAGAGAGAGAGAGAGAGAGAGAGAGAGAGAGAGAGCCTTGTCTAGTATCCACTAGTTTGGGTTGGTTAGTATGTACTTATCTCTCAACGTAGCCAATGTCACCCACTTTATAATTTAGGACTTCTTCAAAGATATATTTGATAGAGTTGATACCTCCCCTGAAAAACCTAACGGTTAATAGCCATGTGTTTTTGGGTGATGCTTTACCTTCATGCAAAAAAAATAGGGGACCACCATGGACAATGCTCATTAAATGAGAACACTAATCAAAGGGATTTCCATTTCCAATTGAGAAAAGGTTTCACAACTTCTTAGATCTTCCCTATTCTTTACGCTACAAAATTTCCCTTTATTTTGACCTAAGTTGTAACATCCCCACTACAATCCCTAGTTTAATTAATGCTTATGTAGACATAATGTGTGGCTACTGCCAAAGCGATGTAATATGTGAATTGTATTTCTTTGTTTTATTAATAAAAATGTGAAGCCAACTGCTAAGGGGACATGGACAAGAGATGGTGAAGGAATTAATCCACAAGAGAGGGGAGTGTTTAGGATAATGGGCAACCCATGTATATTAATTTAACCCATTTCCTAAATTTGCTATTTGTATATGAACCTTCCCTTTTTTGATTGAGTGTTCCCAAAGCCAATCACTGAATACATGTAAGAGGGTGGGTGTGAGTGGTCACATCCCAAATTTATTGGGCACATGGGGGTTGGGTGCAATCAGCTTGGGGAAGAGTGTGAGTCAAGAAAGGAAATCCAAAAGAGAGGAAATTTGTATGGGTTGGAGCAACAAGTTTTAGGGAGTCAAGTTTGTGCATGGGGAAGAAAACAGAGAGCAAGAAACAAAGCTAGAAGTTGATCCAACCATGGAGGGCGAATTCGAGAGAAAATTGGAGCGAAGTGGAGCTGGAAAACGGAAGAGCCAGGTTGTCAGGCCTGAAGAGTGAACTCCTGGGTGAGTTGCACTAAATCAACAAGTGGTTGTTGTTGGTTTGCTAATAGTTTTCCTATCAGTAGTTTCCCTTGAGTTCTCAGCTGAGAGATTCCTAGTTGCATGTGCTAGAGAGACCTTGATAAACAAATGGCTCATTTCTTGAGTTAGCCTTGATAAATGGATGCTACATCCCTTGGGTTAACCTTGATAAAAGAATGGTGCATTCCTTGGGTTGGACATGTCAAGAGGAAGAGAGATAGTGGAAAAATCGGGGTAGCTGTAGGAAAATATCAGTTGGGTTGAGAGTTTTTAGGAGCTATGAGTGCACTGTGAGAGACAACCGTCTTTTGTGGATTGCTAGCTTCAGCTCAAGGGTGATTGACTGTTGAGATTTGGAACAATTAGTCCATGGTTGGGTGGAACTTCTGTCTCAAGTAGCTGGTTACACAATTGTTGTGAAAAGATAAGTGTTTTATCTTGCTATTGTGTTAAATGATGTGTTTAATTGTTATGCACGAACTCTGTGTAAATGAGAAGGATTTATATGATGTTGTAATGAGTTGTTCATTGCATTTCATGATGATTAATAACATGTTGTGAATGCTTCTATTTTGTCATTAAAGATAGTAGCTAAATCTGTTTTAGCTTGTAGCGGAAAGCTACAGGAAATCAGCTAACATTAAAATAGTTAAGTAATTAACAAAAAAAATGTTTTTAAGAGTATTTTGCATTGTAATGTCGCTCAAATGGGCTGGGGACGTTACATTATGGTATCATAGCTTATGGTTCAAACAACGGGCTTGTACCGGCCAAGATGGCTGTGAATTCTTGAAATTCACTATTGCATATCTTGTCTATGGCCGGTTTGGGGGAAAATTAGAGATTTTAGAGAGAAATCCCCAAATTCCGTGAGTGAAATTCGAGTTTTCATGGCTGCCTGAAGAGTTACAAACAGTTTGGAGAATTGTCGGCTAAGATCATGTTTGATCCCATAATGGATGGCCGAGATTCATCGTGTTAAATTTAAAAATTCTTAAGGAATTCAACCTTTTTTCTCGTCCAAGTGACCTCAGGCTCGAGTCCATGGACTTAACCAAATCTCAGATGCGATTTAAGAGTGTAGCCCCTTGGGGCTTGTCAAATTTCCATATGACCAGGGTCTTGGAACCCTGCGCTATGCTAAAAAGGAGCTAAGTCTTCTGAGCTTCGAGACTTTGGAGGTTCAGAGGTCCGGGATGTTAGAACTTTACAACAACCAAATCTCGCTGAAGGCAAACAGTTGGAACGGTGATCGGATAGTTGACCAAAAACTGGCGGTTTCTTATTAGTTATAGTGGGATCCGCCTAATCATTAAACTCTAACCAATTTTTCGACTGCGAAGTAACGCGAGTCGTCGATCCAAGAAACCTTGGGATCTTTCCTAACCGTTGGATATATGTCACGGTCAATTTCGGCGTTGACTCAATTCGGGAGTGAAAAGGCGTTAAATGTTTAGAACTCTCAAATGTCGAAGTCGCGAAGTAACGTGGGCCATAGATCTAAGGACCTTCGGGACCATACTCCATCGTTAGATCAAACCTAGTGGAAGGAGAGGGTAAGCAATAATGTTGACCGACAATGAGCGGTCATCCCTGCCTTAATGACCTTTCCGGTAGGTAAACCTTCATGAATTAAATGGGTTAAGACTTGTAAGGGACACAAAGTTGCGACGTAACGCGACCCGTCGATCTAAGGACCCTTCATAATCGTCAAATGCAAGTTACGGTCATTCAGCGTTGACCACTGCGGGCACGTAATATTTTTGAATGGCTGGGATCTCGGAACGCCGAAGTCGCGAAGTGACGATAGTTGTTGATCTGAGGATCCTTCGGGATCTCTCTCGACCATTAGATCGGGTATAGTGGAAGGATAGAATAAGCTATATATTAACCGTCAGATCAAGGGGATAAATTTGGGAGAAACAAGGACCGTTGATCAAGGATCCATGGGGATATCTTCACAACCGTTCGATCAACTAGTGGAAGGACAACGTAAGTATTTCGGCGAAGTCTGGCTATGGGAGATTTGACATGTTGGTGCGTTAAGCGTCGAAGTACGTGGCGAAGAATTGCAGAACTTCGAGACTTCGAAACTCCGAGAGATTCAAGGATATAGGAGGACGTGTTAGACGTCGAAGCGTCGAACAACCTTAGTCGTCCATCACAACTAATGATTAAGCCAGAGTCGTTGATCATCAAGGCTTGGAGGCAACCAGGATTCACCAGAGTTGTGGGAAGTGGATATCCAACCATCCATCGAGGACATCGATCAATGAAGGAGAGAGAAAGCACATTTGAAGTTGTAAGGACGTTAATCACGAGGAGGTCGCGCGGTATTAATCTGGACCGTCCATTCTTTCGGCGACGTGTCAAGCTAAGATCTACGCGCTCAGTGAAGGAGTTAATGAACTGTCATGTTGAAACACGCGAGCCATAGATCTCACAATGAGATTAAATCATGATCGTTGATTCGGGGCAAGTTTTAGTTTAAGCGCCCATTTCTGCAGCACTTGGTCACATCCTTCGTCTCAGTGAAGGAGTTAATGAACTATCGTGTTGAATTGCGTGAGCCGTAGATCTCACAATGAGATTAAATCATGACCGTTGATTTGGTGTAGTGTTGAAGTTTCAGTTTAAGCGCCCATTTGTGTAGCAATTGGTCACATCCTTCATTCATCTGGAGGATAGCATCGAAGAGCTAGCGCTAGAGGCATAATCCCGCGGATACAAGATTACGAGTCTGTGAGTCCGTAAGTCCGCGAAGATGGAAAAATGGCTAAGTGTTGGGACTTTTCGGATGGACTTATGAAAAGAAGAATTATGCTTTCGTGAGTTCGCAAGTCGGTGAGTTGGTGAGTCTGTGAATCTATGAGTCTGCAAGTCTGCGAAGATGGAAAAATGGCTAAGTGTCGGGACTTTTCGAGCGGACTTATGAAAGGAAGAATTATGCATTCGTGAGTCCACGAGTCTGTAAAGATGGAAAAATAATCTAAGTTCTGAGACTTTTCAGACGGACTCATGAAATAAAGAATTCTGATACATTATTGGAACAAATTGTACATAATTTCATGGATCTTGTTAATTATTTTAGCCTAACAAATTTTGTTGGTTGCACATTTTGCAGAATTAGAGGTACATAAAGAAACTTTAGTTCTTATACGAGGACTAGAGTTATGGAAGATGCTCAAGGATCTTACAGGCGTGAGGAATAGATCATAGGTTTGCATATCAACACGAGGAACATTGAGATAGAGTCAAATGGAAGAAGAGATAGGAAAAATCTTGTCCCTACGAAAAGTCTACATAGGGAAGTGCAGAGCTACAAGGCTGATAATGGAAGAATTATGAAGGATGGGGAAGAGATACTTCAAAGCTTGAACATGTTTCATAAGCAAGTTAACAAATATTCTGGCACCAAGAAAGCAGTTAGTGCTAGACAAATATCAACCTCTAGATCCCATAGAAAAAGGGATGATCATGGAAATGATAGGCAGTCAAGAAGCATGAGCAAGCGCCATCATTCCCCAAGGCAATCCACTAGAAAAAATCATGCAAGCTCAGGACCAGGAAGCAACCCATGTGTGCCTCTTGTGCGGAGGAAAAGAAGAAGGCATGAGGTAGACATCTTACAAGGTGAACTCAGGAAAATAAATCCACCTACTTTCAATGGTGAGCATAGGAAAGGAGAAGAGGTAGAGTCTTGGCTGTTGGAAATGAAGAAATATTTCCAGCTGCATGATTACCCATACCGGGTAGAAGCTAGAATTGCCACCTACCACTTGCAAGGAAATGCAACCATGTGGTGGGATCAACTTAAGCAAGCTAAGAACCTCGATGAGAAGAGAATCTCATGGAGGTCGTTCAAAGGATATTTCTAAAAGAAATATTTGTCCAAGTATTACTATGAGAGAGATGAAAGAGTTCTTTGAACTCAAATTGGGAACCGTGACAATGGAGGAATATGAGAAGCGGTTCTTTGAATTGTTGAAGTATGTTGACTTCATCAAGGATGAGAAGTTCAAATCCAAAGGTTTCTAAGTGGGTTACCCTCCTTCTATAGTGACAAGATTCAATATGATAACCCCAAGACCTTGGAAGAAACCATAAGGAAAACAAGGCACCTTTATGAGCAAAGCAAAGAAAGACTGGTTTTCCAAAAGGCTTGGAATGACAAGATGAAAGGGAAAAATGATCAAAGGCAGAAAGGTTTTAAACCATCCTTTTTCAGAAATAGCCCCCAAGCAAATCAGCAAGGCCAAACAACCCAAAATGATCAAAAGAATGCAGATTCATTTGGGAAAAGGCCAAGGTTGTATGTTCAATGTTGGGGATGTGAGGGAAATCACTTATATAGGGACTGCCCTCACAAAGGAGAAATAATGAGGATTGTTCATAACATTTAGGAGGCTGAAACAATGGAAGACATGGGAGGAAGCATACCAAGGATTTATGCAGCCTTGGACAACAAGCATGCAGAGTATCAATCCCCCATGATCGAAGTGAAGGTAAGATTGACAACCAACCCATAACAATTTTAATTGATTGGAGCTATTCATAGTTACATAAATGCTAACATTGTTGAAAGATTTCACTTGCAAAGAAGTAAGCATAATAAATTTTGGTTTGTTCAGTTAGCCACGAGGGTTAAGAGGAAAATCAACGAATTGGTTAAAGATTGCCCGATAGAGATGGATGAGCTTAACACAAAGGTAGATGTAAACATCATACCATTGGGTTCATATGATTGTCTAATTGGCATGGATTGGTTGGAAAAACATCATGTTATTCTAGATTGTTACAACAAGACAATCACATGTCTTGATGAGGAAGGGCAACAAG
>ML829138.1:32595-44816 GCA_009831015.1 Picea engelmannii | reverse complement strand
AGAGAGAGAGCCTTGTCTAGTATCCACTAGTTTGGGTTGGTTAGTATGTACTTATCTCTCAACGTAGCCCATGGCACCCACTTTATAATCTAGGACTTCTTCAAAGATATATTTGATAGAGTTGATACCTCTCTTGAAAAACCTAATGGTTAATAGCCATGTGTTTTTGGGTGATGCTTTACCTTCATGCAAAAAAAATAGGGGACCGCCATGGACAATGCTCATTAAGTGAGAACACTAATCAAAGGGATTTCTCTTTCCAATTGAGAAAAGGTTTCACAACTTCTTAGATCTTCTCTATTCTTTACGCTACAAAATTTCCCTTTATTTTGACCTAAGTTGTAGCATCCCCACTATAATCCCTAGTTTAATTAATGCTTATGTAGACATAATGTGTGGCTACTGCCAAAGCGATGTAATATGTGAATTGTATTTATTTGTTTTATTAATAAAAATGTGAAGTCAGCTGCTAAGGGGACATGGACAAGAGATGGTGAAGGGATTAATGCACAAGAGAGGGGAGTGTTTAGGATAATGGATAAGAGGGGTCCAAAGGGGGGAGAATACCCATGTATATTAATTTAAGCCATTTCCTATATTTGCTATTTGTATATGAACCTTCCCTTTTTTGATTTAGTGTTCCCAAAGCCAATCATTGAATACATGTAAGAGGGTGGGTGTGAGTGGTCACATCCCAAATTTATTGGGCACGTGGGGGCTGGGTGCAATTAGCTTGGGGAAGAGTGTGAGTCAAGAAAGGAAAGCCAAAAGAGAGGAAATTCGTATGGGTTGGAACAAGAAGTTTTAGGGAGTCAAGTTTGTGCACGGGGAAGAAAACATAGAGCAAGAAACAAAGCTAGAAGTTGATGCAACCATGGAGGGCGAATTCTAGAGCAAATTGGAGCGAATTGGAGTTGGAAAACGGAAGAGCTAGGTTGTCAGGTTTGAAGAGTGAACTCCTGGGTGAGTTGCACTAAATCAACAAGTGGTTATTGTTGGTTTGCTAATAGTTTCCCTATCAGTAGTTTCCCTTGAGTTCTCAGCTGAGAGATTCCTAGTTGCATGTGGTAGAGAGACCTTGATAAACAAATGGCTCATTTCTTGAGTTAGCCTTGATAAATGGATGCTTCATCCCTTGGGTTAACCTTGATAAAAGAATGGTGCATTCCTTGGGTTGGATAGGTCAAGAGGAAGAGAGATAGTGGAAAAATCGGGGTAGCTGTAGGAAAATATCAGTTGGGTTGAGAGTTTTTAGGAGTTGTGAGTGGACTGTGAGAGACATCTGTCTTTTGTGGATTGCTAGTGTCAGCTCGAGGGTGACTGGCTGTTGAGATTTGGAACAATTATTCTATGGTTGGGTGGAAATTCTGTCTCAAGTAGCTGGTTACACAATTGTTGTGAAACGATAAGTGTTTTATCTTGCTACTGTGTTAAATGATGTGTTTAATTGCTATGCACGAACTCTGTGTAAATGAGAATGATTTATATGATGTTGTAATGAGTTGTTCGTTGCATTTCATGATGATTAATAACATGTTGTGAATGCTTCTATTTTGTCGTTAAAGATAGTAGCTAAATCTGTTTTAGTTTGTAGCGGAAAGCTACAGGAAATCGACTAACATTAAAATAGTTAAGTAGTTAACAAAAAAATAGCTTTTAAGAGTATTTCGCACTGTAATGTCACTCAGATGGGCTGGGGACGTTACATTATGGTATCATAGCTTATGGTTCAAACAACGGGCTTGTATCGGCCAAGATGGCTGCGAATTCTTGAAATTCGCTATTGCATATCTTGTCTATGGCCGATTTGGGGGAAAATTAGAGATTTTAGAGAGAAATCCCCAAATTCCGTGAGTGAAATTCGAGTTTTCATGGCCACCTGAAGAGTTACAAACAGTTTGGAGAATTGTCGGCTAAGATCATGTTTGATCCCATGATGGTTGGCCGAGATTCATTGTGTTAAATTTAAAAATTCCTAAGGAATTCAACCTTTTTCTGGTCCAAGTGACCTCAGGCTCGAGTCCATGGACTTAACCAAATCTCAGATGCAATTTAAGAGTGTAGCCCCTTGGGGCTTGTCAAATTTCCATATGACCAGGGTCCTGGAACCCTGCGCTATGCTAAAAAGGAGCTAAGTCTTCTAAGCTTCAAGACTTTGGAGGTTCAGAGCTCCGAGATGTTAGAACTTTACAACAACCAAATCTCGCTGAAGGCAACCGGTTGGAACGGTGATCGGACAGTTGACCGAAAACTGGCGGTTTCTTATTAGTTATAGTGGGATCCACCCAATCATTAAACTCTAACCAACTTTTTGGCTGCGAAGTAACGCGAGCCGTCGATCCAAGAAACCTTGGGATCTTTCCTAACCGTTGGATATACGTCACGGTCAATTTCGGCGTTGACTCAATTCGGGAGTGAAAAGGTGTTAAATGTTCAGAACTCTCAAATGTTGAAGCCGCGAAGTAACGTGGGCCGTAGATCTAAGGACCTTCGGGACCATACTCAACCGTTAGATCAAGCCTAGTGGAAGGACAGGGTAAGCAATAATGTTGACCGACAGTGAGCGGTCATTCTTGCCTTTATGACCTTTCCGGTAGGTAAACCTTCATGAATTAAATGGGTTAAGACTTGTAAGGGACACAAAGTCATGACGTAACGCGACCCGTCGATCTAAGGACCCTTCCTAATCGTCAAATGCAAGTTACGGTCATTCAGCGTTGACCACTGCGGGCACGAAAGATTTTGGAACGACTGGGATCCCGGAACGCCAAAGTCGCGAAGTGACGATAATCGTTGATCTGAGGATCCTTCGGGATCTCTCTCGACCGTTAGATCGGGTATAGTGGAAGGATAGAATAAGTTGTACATTAACAAGGCTTGGAGGCAACCAAGATTCACCAAAGTTGTGGGAAGTGGATATCCAACCATCCATCGAGGACATCGATCAACGAAGGAGAGCGAAAGCGCATTTGAAGTTGTAAGGACGTTAATCACGAGGAGGTCACGCACTATTAATCTGGACCGTCCATTCTTCCGGCGACGTGTCAAGCTAAGATCTACGCGCTTAGTGAAGGAGTTAACGAACTGTCGTGTTGAAACACGCGAGCCATAGATCTCACAATGAGATTAAATTATGATCGTTGATTCGAGACAATGCTGAAGTTTCAGTTTAAACACCCATTTGTGCAGCACTTGGTCACATCCTTCGTCTCAGTGAAGGAGTTAACGAACTGTTGTGTTGAGATGCGTGAGCCATAGATCTCACAATGAGATTAAATCATGATCGTTGATTCAGTGTAGTGTTGAAGTTTAAGTTTAAGCGCCCATTTGTGTAGCAATTGGTCACATCCTTCGTTCATATGGAGGATAGCGTCGAAGAGATAGCGCTAGAGGCATAATCCCACAGATACAAGATTACGAGTCTATGAGTCTGCAAGTCCGCGAAGATGGAAAAATGGCTAAGTGTTGGGACTTTTCGGATGGACTTATGAAAAGAAGAATTATGCTTTCGTGACTCCGCAAGTCAGCTAGTCCGTGACTCTGTGAATCTATGAGTCTGCAAGTCTGCGAAGATGGAAAAATGGCCAAGTGTTGGGACTTTTCGGACGGACTTATGAAATGAAGAATTATGCATTCGTAAGTCCGTGAGTCCGTAAAGATGGAAAAATAATCTAAGTTCTGAGACTTTTCAGACAGACTCATGAAATAAAGAATTCTGATACATTATTGGAACAAATTGTACATAATTTCATGGATATTGTTAATTATTTTAGCCTAACAATTTTTGTTGGTTGCACATTTTGCAGAATTAGAGGTACATAAAGAAACTTTAGTTCTTATATGAGGACTAGAGTTATGGAAGATGCCCAAGGATCTTACAGGCGTGAGGAAGAGATCATAGGTCTGCATATCAGCAAGAGGAACGTTGAGATAGAGTCAAATGGAATAAGAGATAGGAAAAATCTTGTCCCTATGAAAAGTATGCATAGGGAAGTGTAGAGCTACAGGGCTGATAATGGAAGGATTATGAAGGATCGGGAAGAGATACTTCAAAGCTTGAACATGTTTCATAAGCAAGTTAACAAAGATTTTGGCACCAAGAAAGCAACTAGTGCTAGACAAATATCAACCTCTAGATCCCATAGAAAAAGGGATGATCATGGAAATGATAGGCAGTTAAGAAGCATGAGCAAGCACCATCATTCCCCAAGGCAATCCACTAGAAAAACTCATGCAAGCTCAGGACCAGGAAGCAACCCATGTGTGCCTCTTGTGCGGAGGAAAAGAATAAGGCATGAGGTAGACATCTTGCAAGGTGAACTCAGGAAAATAAATCCACCTACTTTCAATGGTGAGCATAGGAAAGGAGAAGAGGTAGAGTCTTGACTGTTGGAAATGAAGAAATATTTCTAGCTGCATGATTACCCATATCGGGTAGGAAGCTAGAATTGCCACCTACCACTTGCAAGGAAAGGCAACCATGTGGTGGGATCAACTTAAGCAAGCCAAGAACCTCGATGAGAAGAGAATCTCATGGAGGTCATTCAAAGGATATTTCCAAAAGAAATATTTGTCCAAGTATTACTATGAGAGAAAGATGAAAGAGTTCTTTGAACTCAAATTGGGAACCATGACAATGGAGGAATATGAGAAGCGATTCTTTGAATTGTTGAAGTATGTTGACTTCATCAAGGATGAGAAGTTCAAATCCAAAGGTTTCTAAGTGGGTTACCCTCCTTCTATAGTGACAAGATTCAATATGATAACCCCAAGACCTTGGAAGAAACCATAAGGAAAGAAAGGCACCTTTATGAGCAAAGAAAAGAAAGGCTGGTTTTCCAAAAGGCTTGGAATGACAAGATGAAAGAGAAAAATGATCAAAGGCATAAAGGTTTTAAACCACCATTTTTCATAAATAACCCCCAAGTAAATCAACAAGGCCAAACAACCCAAAATGATCAAAAGAATGCAGATTCATTTGGGAAAAGGCCAAGGTTGTTTGTTCAATGTTGGGGATGTGAGGGAAATCACTTATATAGGTACTGCCCTCACAAAGGAGAAAGAATGAGGATTGTTCATAACATTCAGGAGGCTGAAACAATGGAAGACATGGGAGGAAGCATGCCAAGGATTTATGCAACCTTGGACAACAAGCAGGCAGAGTATCAATCCCCCATGATCGAAGTGGAAGGTAAGATTGACAATCAACCCATAACAATTTTAATTGACTGGAGCTAGTCATAGTTACATAAATGCTAACATTGTTGAAAGATTTCACTTGCAAAGAAGTAAGCATAAGAAATTTTGGTTAGTTCAGTTAGCCACAAGGGTTAAGAGAAAAATCAACGAGTTGGTTAAAGATTGCCCAATAGAAATGAATGGGCTTAACACAAAGGTAGATGTAAACATCATACCATTGGGTTCATATGATTGTCTAATTGGCATGGATTGGTTGGAAAAACATCATGTTATTCTAGATTGTTACAACAAGACAATCACATGTCTTGATGAGGAAGGGCAACAAGGCAGAATTCAATGCATTTCAAGAGTTGTAGTTGTTAGAGAGATTTCAGCTATGCAGTGGAAGAAGAGCTTCATGAAGAGATGTCAAATGTTTGCAGCCCATATGGAGGAGGCAACCAAAGACAAACTGGCAAGCATTGAAGACCATCTGGTCTTGAGGGATTTTGCAGGTGTTTTTAGAGAAATCCCAAGATTGCCACCAAAGAGAGACATTGATTTATCTATCTATTTGGTGCCAGGAACTGCCCCAATGTCTAAGACACCATACAAAATGGGTACACCAGAATTGAAGGAGTTGCAGATGCAGCTTGAAGAGTTGTTAAAAAGGGGTATATACACCCAAGTGTGTCACCTTGGGGAGCCCCGATTCTTTTTGTGAAGAAGAAGGATGGAGCCTTGAGGCTGTGTATTGATTTCAGGCAACTTAATAAGGTTACCATAAAGATTAAGTATCATTGGCCCGTAATTGATGATTTGTTTGATCAGTTGAAAGGTGCAAGGATCTTTTCAAAGATTGACTTGAGATCAAGCTATCATCAAGTAAGGATAAATGAAGAAGACATCAACAATACCGCATTCAAAACAAGATATGGGCATTATGAATTCACAGTGGTTCCATTTGGACTATCAAATGCCCCAACAGTTTTTATATGTTTGATGAATAGAGTGTTCAAGGAGTACTTGCACAAGTTTGTAATTGTGTTCTTAGATGATATACTCGTCTATTCCAAATCATAAGAGAAACATGAACAACATTTAAGATTGGCATTACAATTTTTAAGAAAGCACACATTATATGCTAAGCTAAGTAAGTGTATCTTTAGTTAAAAGAAGATTCACTATTTGGGGCACATAATATCAGCAACATGGGTAGAAGTTGATCCTGAGAAGATAGAGGCCATTAGAGGATGGCCAACGTCAAAGAATGTGACAGAGGTCAAATCATTCATGGGTCTTGTCGGTTATTACCGAAGATTCATAAAATATTTTTCAAAGATTGCAAGTCCAATCACTTCTTTGCAAAATAAGGGTGTGAAGTTTGAATGGACTTCTAAGTGTGAATAGAGTTTTCAACAGTTGAAGGGAATATTGACAAGTGCACCAATCTTGAAGATTGTCGATCCAAATGAAGATTTTGTTGTGTGCACCGATGCATGCAAGGAAGGACTCGGTGGAGTTTTTAGTCAAAAGGATCATGTAGTATGCTATGAGTCCAGAAAACTAAAAGAGCATGAGAGGAATTAAGCTACACATGACTTGGAGTTAACACCGATTGTACATGCATTGAAAATGTGGAGGCATTACCTTATGGGTAAGAAATTTGAGCTAAGGACAGACCACTGTGGTCTGAAGCATTTGTTTGGACAACCAACACTAAATGTTAAACAAACTAGATGGTTGGAATTTCTAAGTGAATATGACTTCGAAATTAAGTATATAAAGGGCAAGGAAAATCAAATGGCCGATGCACTCAATAGGAGAGCTCATGAAGTGCATATTGCAGCGATCAACATGTATAGGAAAGATCTAAAAGACAAAATTATTGTTGCAACAAATTCAGATCATAATTATTTAAAAATAAAAGAGACATTACAACAAGGTAATTTTCAGCAAAAATTTAATTATTATGAGCTGAAAGAAGATGAAATTCTCATGTATAAGGGTAAGGTGTGTGTGTCGAATTTTAGTGAACTGAAAAATGCAGTGTGGAAGGAGATGCATAATGTGCCATATGCAGGGCACCCAGGATATCAAAAAACAATTGCAGCAGTAAGAAGCCAATACTTTTGGCTATGAATGAAGAAAGAAGTGGCTAATTACATAGCCAGATGTCTAGAATGTCAAAAAGTAAAGACATAAAATAGGAATCCAACAGGTTTTCTACAATGATTTCCCATTTCAGAATGGAAGTGTGAAGTTGTAACAGTTGATTTTATTACTAAGCTTCCCAGGACAGTGAAGCAACATGATTCCATCATGCTGGTGGTGGACAAATTGACTAAAGCAACACGTTTTATTTCGATAAAGACTACACACAAGGCATCAAATATTGCAGAAATTTATATGAAGGAAGTTGCTAGGTTATATGGAGTGCCTAAGGAAATAGTTTCAGACAGATATCCAAAGTTTACTTCCAATTTTTGGAAGGGTTTGTTCAAGGGCTTTGGGAGAAATTTAAATCTTAGTACAACATATCATCCAGAGTCGGATGGGAAAATAGAAAGGACTAACATGATAATTGAGGACATGCTTAGAATGTATGTGATGGATCAACCATCAAAGTGGGAAGATTATATTCATTTAATTGAATTTTCCTACAACAATGGGTATTATGGCATTTTATGGCAGAAAATGTAATACACCAATGAGTTGGGATAATCTAGCAGACAAAGCAGTTGTTGGGCTAGAATTGTTAAAAGAAATGGAAGATCAGATGCCAAAAATAAAGTAGAATTTGAAGGTTGCCCAAGATAGGCAGAAAAGTTATGCAGACAGGAACAGATTTTTCAGATATTTTAAAGTGGGAGAACATGTGTTTTTGAAAGTGAAGGCAAAGAGAAGTTCGTTAAGATTAGGAAGCTGCCCGAAGTTGGCAGCAAGATATTGTGGGCTTTTTGAAATATTAGAAAAAATAGGGCCAATTGCATACATGTTAGATTTTCCTGCATCCATGAGAGTGCATAATGTATTTCATGTGTCATTGTTAAAAAAATATGTCCCTGATCCTAACCACATAATTGATTGGAATGTGATCCAGGTGGAGCATGAAGGGAATTTCCGGGTGGAACCAGTACCCATCATGGACCGTAAAGTCAAAGTGCTCAGAAACAAATCCATAGGGCTGGTAAAGGTTCAATGGACCTGTTACAATCCTGAAGATGCTACATGAGAGCACACAGAAAACATGCGGGAAGAATCCCTGCAAATTTTTTACAGTTTTGAAGAAAACAAAATGCAAGACTTCATTTTGAGCAGCTAGAGTTCTGAAACCACATCTCAGAGTCCTGGCCAACTGCGTTGGGGACCTTGATAAAAGAATGGCTCATTTCTTGGGTTATCCCTGATAAACGAATGGTGCCTTCCTTGGGTCGGTGAGTTGAGAGGAACATGAGATTTTGGTTGGAGCTGTTGCTGGAATTGTTAAATTGCATAATTTTACTTCTAAGTATTGTGATGTAAATTTGCATATATGTGTATCGGCATAGAGTGGATTGAGGATGGCGCACAATTGTAGGGGAGGGGGAATGTAACATCCCCACTATAATCCTCAGTTTAATTAATGTTTATGTAGACATAATGTGTGACTATTGCTAAAGTGATGTAATATGTGAATTGTATTTCTTTGTTTTATTAATAAAAATGTGAAGTCGGTTGCTAAGGGGACATGGACAAGAGATGGGGGTTGAATTAATCTACAAGAGAGGGGAGTGTCTAGGATAATGGCCAAGAGGGGTCCAGGGGGGGAGAATACCCATGTATATTAATTTAACCCATTTCCTAAATTTGTTATTTGTATATGAACCTTCCCATTTCTGTTTGAGTGTTCCCAAAGACAATCATTGAATACAAGTAAGAGGTTGGGTGTCAGTGGTCACATCCCAAATTTATTGGGCACATGGGGGTTGAGAGAAATTAGCTTTGGGAAGAGTGTGAGTGAAGAAAGGAAAGCCAAAAGAGAGGAAATCCGCATGGGTCCGGACAACAAGTTTTAGGGAGTCAAGTTTGTGCATGGGGAAGAAAACAGAGAGCAAGAAACAGAGTTGGAAGTTGATGTAGCCATGGAGGGTGAATTCTAGAGCAAGTTGGAGCATAATTGGAGCGAATTGGAGCTGGAAAATTGAAGAGTCAGGTTGTCAAGCCTGAAGAGTGAACTCATGGGCGAGTTGCACTAAAACAACAAGTGGTTGTTGTTGGTTTGTTGATAGTTTTCCTAGCAGTAGTTTCCCTTGAGTTCCTATCTGCATGTGCCAGAGAGACCTTGATAAACTAATGGCTCATTCCTTGGGTTATCCTCGATAAACAGATGGTACATCCCTTGGGTTAACCTTGATAAAATAATGGTGCATTCCTTGGGTTGGACAGGTCAAGAGGAAGAGAGGTGGTGGAAAAATCAGGGTAGCTGTAGGAAAATATCAGTTGGGTTGAGAGTTTTTAGGAGTTGTGAGTAGACTGTGAGAGACCACCCTATTTTGTGGATTGCTAATCTCAGCTCAGGGGTGACTAACTATTGATATTTCGAACAATCAGTCTATGGTTGGGTGGAACGTCCGTCCCAAGAAGTTGGTTACACAACTATTGTGAAAAGATAAGTGTTTTATCTTGATATTGTGTTAAATGATGTGTTTAATTGTTCTGCACGAACTCTGTGTAAATGAGAAGGATTTATATGTTTTTGTAATGAGTTGTTCACTGCATTTCATGATTATTAATAGCATGTTGTGAATGCTTCTATTTTTTTGTTAAAGACAATAGCTAAATCTATTTTAGTTCGTAGCGTAAAGCTAGAGGAAATCGGCTAATAGTAAAATAGTTAGGTTGTTAACATAAATTTTGTTTTTAAGAGTATTCTGCATTGTAATGTCACTCAGATGGGCTGGGGGACATTACATAAGTTGAAGTAAAAATGAGAGCTTGTGCATTGAAGTAGTGTGAAGAATATTTGCTCATCTGAGGACCCAATCAAATATATTTTTCAAGAGCACCTTCCATGCTTCTTTTCATTCCAAAGCTCGAATCACCAGCTTGGCATAGAGTACTTGGGCTTGTATGAAAGTTTTGATGATTTCCCATACCACTCCTATCTTAGGGGTGCAACATAGGTTAAATTTAACTCCGTGAAATCCCTTGCCACCAGTGTTACTAGCCCATTAAAATCTTTGCAATGTTGTCTAGCCTTTAGTATGCACTCAATAGGAAGAGTAGTAAACATGAGTCACTACAAGCACCTTAGTGAGAATATAAAACTTGGCTTTAATAGCCATGGATTTAGTTAAACAACGTTCAATGTTTATCTTAACTCATTTTATAACTGCCCCTAATAGCTCTTTAGGGAAGACTTGGAAGTTGAAGGGGATACCAAGGAACTTGAATATTTTTCCTTTGCTAGATCCAAGCCTCAACCTTGGCTTACTAGTGAGCTAGGCAATAACTTTTGCCTCTACCCATAATGTCGGGTCTTGGCCCACTATGTTTTAAATCCAAAGGCATCACAAAAATTTAAAGGCATTACATAGTATGATATAGAGTCATGATCTTCAACGGTGGTTAAAAAGCGAGTCATCAAAGTCTCAATTAACTAATTGTTCAATGCCCAATTTTGGAAAGGGGATGCCTTTAGTTAGACATTGCCCAACCCTATTATAGATTAGATAGCCCAAGGTTTCAACAATGATAACATATAGGATAGGGGCAATGGAGCAACCTTGTGAGATGGAGCTAAATAAGCCCACATGTTACTCTAATTAATGCATAAACATGTTGAGGCTTTTGCATGTGAGGCCTCAATATTCCTCGTGAAGAAGACCCTAAAGTCCAATGCTTTGAGCATTTCCAAAATAAAGGATTATTCCACTCAAGCATATACTTACTCAAACTCAATATTAATCAAAAGGGCATCAAACTCAAACTCAATATTAATCAAAAGGGCATTGATACCAAGACTCCAAGCCCATGCGGTCCTTCTCACACAACTATTATATTATCCAAAAAT
Source organism: Picea engelmannii (assembly GCA_009831015.1). NCBI lineage: Eukaryota > Viridiplantae > Streptophyta > Pinopsida > Pinales > Pinaceae > Picea > Picea engelmannii. Next base: position 33,583 of record ML829138.1, on the reverse strand, counting down.
AAGTATCCTCTATTGAACCATGTTTGTTCTATCCAAATTATCTTAGGAAATATATGCTTAATATAGAGGGTTTTTTCTTTATCCAATATTTTATAGGAAACATTTAGCGAGGAAACTTAAGTGGTGCTTCCCCGCATTCATGGAGGCACCTCAAATAAACCTATTGGTGTAAACTCATGTGCCTCACACATGGGGATTCAAATCAAGCACTTGTGGGCACAAAGCTAGGCAAATGTCTGTCAATGTTCGACGATCACCGATCGAGCTAATCATATAGGCTTCTTAATTGTAACATATATTGGTTATGCCAATAATAAGATGTTTTCAAGACAAAACCATGTATGTGATGTCTTTATTGTTTTGGAGTTCTTACACTTCATGTTTATGTATTTTTGATTTCATTCAACATGTAGAAATGATAATTCATTCAAACCACTTGGGAGGCAAGCTTGATGGTCGAAGAAGATGAGTTTTCTTTATTTTCAAATAGTGATAAATATGCAATAGCAATAAATAATACTTCTTTAACTTAAACTTGCATATGAATGACATTTTTCCTTGTTGATTGAATAGCATGTTGGGTGTGCTTGCATTGAGGAGAATTTATTTTGAATCTTGTGGACCCTTTTTCCCACCAATTTGAACATCGAGAATTGACGACAATGGGTGTTGTTGTATTAGCACCCAATTGAGCCAAGCTATTATCCTAGATAAATATTTGATTTATTTTTTTGCATATGAATGCCTTTTAATATTGTGTTGAGAAAGAAATAACTACAATAATTTCACTTCCAATAAAAAAAAGTAGACATTTTTCCACTATAAATCTTCCTAAGCTCTCACTTGGTTGAATGGCATTTATTTTTTAGGAAAAAATATTTATATTTTTCATAAAAAAAACTCTCCTTAGAAAGATAATAGAGTAAAATGAGTGCTTAGAGAGTGTTTGCAAAAGCATAGGAGCTTTCAAAATCATCAACATTTCCAC
>ML829138.1:0-32495 GCA_009831015.1 Picea engelmannii | reverse complement strand
ATGCTTAATATAGAGGGTTTTTTCTTTATCCAATATTTTATAGGAAACATTTAGCGAGGAAACTTAAGTGGTGCTTCCCCGCATTCATGGAGGCACCTCAAATAAACCTATTGGTGTAAACTCATGTGCCTCACACATGGGGATTCAAATCAAGCACTTGTGGGCACAAAGCTAGGCAAATGTCTGTCAATGTTCGACGATCACCGATCGAGCTAATCATATAGGCTTCTTAATTGTAACATATATTGGTTATGCCAATAATAAGATGTTTTCAAGACAAAACCATGTATGTGATGTCTTTATTGTTTTGGAGTTCTTACACTTCATGTTTATGTATTTTTGATTTCATTCAACATGTAGAAATGATAATTCATTCAAACCACTTGGGAGGCAAGCTTGATGGTCGAAGAAGATGAGTTTTCTTTATTTTCAAATAGTGATAAATATGCAATAGCAATAAATAATACTTCTTTAACTTAAACTTGCATATGAATGACATTTTTCCTTGTTGATTGAATAGCATGTTGGGTGTGCTTGCATTGAGGAGAATTTATTTTGAATCTTGTGGACCCTTTTTCCCACCAATTTGAACATCGAGAATTGACGACAATGGGTGTTGTTGTATTAGCACCCAATTGAGCCAAGCTATTATCCTAGATAAATATTTGATTTATTTTTTTGCATATGAATGCCTTTTAATATTGTGTTGAGAAAGAAATAACTACAATAATTTCACTTCCAATAAAAAAAAGTAGACATTTTTCCACTATAAATCTTCCTAAGCTCTCACTTGGTTGAATGGCATTTATTTTTTAGGAAAAAATATTTATATTTTTCATAAAAAAAACTCTCCTTAGAAAGATAATAGAGTAAAATGAGTGCTTAGAGAGTGTTTGCAAAAGCATAGGAGCTTTCAAAATCATCAACATTTCCACCGGGGTTCAAAATGTTAGAATATAATGGATGTGCTCATTTAACAATGAATCTCTAGCTCTTGGGTCCATGGAGTCTTCTATAGATTCCATGCCTTGAAGATTCCAACTGCTTCCTTTCATCATAGGATAATGGATGTGGATGAATAACCATGGATACTTTAAGGCTTCTTTTTGAAGAAGACTTCTTCTAAAGTCAAACTAAACACGTGTTGATTTTCACGGTTGCTGCTATCAATGGGAACATGGATAGATACTTCATAATCCTTGTTGGATCATATTATTTAGGATTAACTCCCTCCTAATCCCTTTTTCATGCATGAATGTATGCTCTTCTTTTGGGATTATATAATCGCTCCCTCCATCTAGGAGAGTCCACGCTTTTGTCTGCATCCTTATTGCCTTCTGCAAAGTGTCACAAGTCTTTTTCTAATTTCTTTTGATTGTTGACTTCTTTCTGTTTTTACTTCTTCCATGTTTCTTCAAGTTTGATTATGATTTCGATTTATCTTGCAGCTGTTACTTATGTAATAACTTCCACATGAATTGTTACCAGGGGTTGTTGATGTACTTCATCCTTTCATGTGTATTGCCTGACTTGTAGTCATTGTGATAGCAGTCCTTATCTTGTTTTTATTTCATAGGTATAGTTTATCTTTGAACATATTATCTTCTAAGGAATAGATATGCAAGATATGTACAGAAAAACATGGTATGTACAAGAACTATGAAGAGTATTGTTACCTTGCCTTAGAAGAAGAAGTTTGTTTTGTCATGCTTGGTCTTCTTTGAGGGTTCCCTTTCTTCGGCAACTGAAGCTTCGTGTGTTTCCTTCCTTTTCTTTAGCTCGGGACAATGATTCTTGTAGTGACCATATTTTCGACAGTTGAAGCATTGTATTTTTGACATATCTTTCTCTTGATTTGGTTTCTTCCTTGAGCCAAACTTCCTTTTATTCCTGAAATTCTTGAACCTTGTTGTGAAGGCTTGATCATCATATTTCTTTTGGGGTTTCTCTTTTGCACTAATCCTTGATTCTTCTTGTGCACATCAAGTCCAAAGTTCTTCAAATGTGTGATACTCCTTCCTTGTGTTCATGCTTGCGGCAAATGCATCCCATGTCTTGGGAAGACCATTGAGTACTATATTTACTAGTTCCTTCTTGGAAATGATCTCTTCAATGGCTTGTAGTTGATCTCTCAACTGAGAGATTCTCACAAGGTATGATGTTATGATGTCATCGTCATTCATTTTCATGTCACAAAGCTCATTCTTCAGACTCATTACCTGCCCAATGTTTCTGACTGAGAAGAGATTTGTTAGGGCATCGTACATCTTATTAGATGAGTCAAGATGGGAGATGTAGGGTATCAAGTGGTATTTTATAGAATCCACTATGATACTCATGGCATTGATGTCATTGTCTTTGAATTCTCCTTAACTACAACGTTCGTAGGTTCCTTCTCTTTTCCTTCTTCGAACTGTGGTTCCACGATCTTTCCTTTCACGATGTCCAACACTTTATTCTTGGCAAGGATGAGGTCAATCCTTGTTTTCCAAGCTATGAAGTTAGAAACCCCTTCTAACTTGTTTTCTGACTTCATAGAGTAAGTCATGGTTGCTTTGACTTGGTCAACCCTTGATTTTTGACCAAAAACTCAAACTTGACATCTTAGCTTTCTGAGAGTACCAAGAGATGTGCTAGGCTAGGGTGCACTAGTTTATCCAGAAATTAGGTCAATCTCTTCACTTAAGGTGCCTCAACGAGAGGGTTAGGGTTTCATTGATGCAGCGGAAATTGGCTGCAACTGCAACTGCAACTAAGAAAATCCTCCTAATCTATCTTCCAGTGGTTAGACTGTCTAAAAATAGTGTGGGCCCATAAAATGTTAGATTATAATGGATGTGCTCGTTTAACCATAGAAAATATAGCAATATTTTCACCCAACCATAGGCCGAAGCCACCCCCAAGCACCTTAACCTTGACAGAGAATCATTTCGGAAGCAAACCCTAGGCTAAACAACCAAACAAGATAGCACACCTTTCTCCAAGGATAGCGCACCAAGCAAGAATAACAAAAGCTGATCAGAGAGTCCAAACCCAGAAAATCGAAAATACAAATTGCAGAACTGCCGGCAACAACTGCTCCCAGGACTTGCGCACAAACTGGCCAACTGCAGTGCGCACAAGTTTACTTCTGCAGTTCTGAGAAGTCTAGCTACAAATGAAGACTGGCCTCTATATTTATACTGTTTCTGTCGGACTGCCTGGGCCGACTTCTCATTTTGGGTACTAAATTACTTAGTATATAATATTTCCTTTAGCCTACTTCTCTCTTGGAGGCTAATAACCTAACACAAATCATTCTCTTGAGCCGACTTGTCTTCTAGGGTTCTTAACCATTTATTTAGGGTTTCTTCTTGCTTCCCAAAATATTTTATTCTCGTCAGGTTTACACGTGGAGGTAAATACCTCCCGCAACTACCATAATATCAACACAAAATACACAACATAGATTAGCATACTTCTTGTGCAAAATCAATACATAGAGCTTATGGAACCAACTACATAAAACTTTAGAAGCATAGATTGACAAACAAAACATAACTTCAAAGTCTTTAGAGTGGCAAACTAGTGGAATCACATAATTTTTACTTTCATGTGGTTTCCTTCTAGGATAAATCAGGGGTTCTTTGATAATCATTGTAGGTTGGTGACTATAAACATCATCAACTATGGTGTCCAAACAATTGAGCACTCCCCACTTGATTTTTTCTTATCTCTGCTCGATGTTGTTAGTATCCAAACCTTTATTGGTTGAGTATATGCTTTCATGGAAACCCATTTCCCTCTATTTGAAATTGATATTTTCTTGGGTTGTAAGTCCATCCAATTCTCCTATGTACCCTTCCATCTATTAAATATATGCTAAGATCCTTTCAATTCATACTTGCATGTGCCCACAAGGGTGAGCATCAAGGTTGCCATGCTAACTCTTTGGTGCCACAAGGCCATGGAATTGTTAAGCCAATCCTTATTACAACTATAAAATCTTTAGTTCCTAGACAAACTTTGCCACCCTGCTCTAAGAAATTTTTCCATCTCTAGAGGTGGTTATAAGGATAAGTTGAATGAGATAAAATATACACAAGGATGACAAATTGTGACCATTCTTGAGGTTATGAAGGTGACACAACATTTACTCTGATTAAGGGCCCTGATGAGGCATTATTAGAATAGTATCATTCACCCAAATGAGGATTGTACAACCAAATACCACTTTTTGGAGAAACAATTTTGGGAGAGCATCAAAATTATGGAAGATTAAAAGTTTGAGGGTATGTCATTACTCATGCTAGAGTGGGGGTGTCCAACCTAGAGAATTGGTTTCTACTATGAGTTAAGAGAATAGCAAGGGTCACTTTCCAATTGTTTTACTCTGCTATGGGGGATTGTTTAGCAACATAACTTTGTCTTCTTTGTTGGAAATTGCCCTATTGGAATCAAAATTACTTTGTCTCATGACTTTGTAACATGATTGTCTCCTTTATGATCAAAATTGTAGCCTGTAGGTATCAAAATTACCTCTAACATTCTATAGAAATTGGTTGGTCATACCCAACGAGTAGTAACATTTTTTTCCATTCATATGATTATGGCAAATTTTAGTCGCCTTTGAAAATTATTTTCTTAAAACTTAGTACTAAAGATTCCATGATACTCATGATCAAGGTTGTCATTTTTGTCTGATGTCCGGTTATATACGTTTGTGTGAGGTTGTAAAGATATATCCTCGATGATCCTTGAACATTCCATTGGCTTCGACGAAACTTAGGTTTCCTTTAGAGGCCTAGCGGGGGAAGGACTCGAAAGTTGGTGCCAATTTTTCAAATTGGATAAATATTGTCCTTTAAAAATTATTGATGGCCATATATTTAAAGTTTGTGAGTTTCTCGAGCCGCCCATTCCCACTAATGCTTCTAGTTTGCTATTAGTCTCCATTGGTTTCTAATTTGTGGAGCATCTCCCATCGCTTTTCCAATGAATAGAGTCTTTGGATTGCTAGAGGTCAACCATGGTTTTTCGTTGGCAATGTGACGACTTCAGAGCCTTTGTTGTTTCTTAAGGCTTGTCTCGTGGTGTGCGACTTTGCATCTACATTCAACCATGGGGTTTTTCATTGGTGGGCTCAATTTTGATGGTGTTTTCGGTCTACATGGGTTTCCTTTGGTCTTTCTCCTTCCTCAATGTCATCTTCTAGTGTGGAGTAATCTTTGCTTGTTTTTGGAGCCACTCTAGTTGGTTGGTGGTGAGGGGTAGAGTTATTCTACCTTTTCTCCCCAAGTGGTATGGGTAGGGATTCTTAGGGTTTCGACCCTATGGCTCTTAGTTGGCCTTTGGTATTGGTGGTTTTGATACTTCTATATTGCCTCCATTTACCCATATTGGCCACCTCGATGTGGGTTTTGATTTGTGCAAAATGGCTTGGTATCAGTGTAGGAAAAACCATATTTGTTGAAGCCTCTAAAATTTTCTTGGTTGCACTTGAGGTAGAAGACTTCTTGGTGGCACTCGAGGTCTTGTCTATGGTTTTTGGTTTTGTGGACTTCGGTCTACACTATTATGCACTTAGGTGCTTTTGCTATTTGGGTGTCATTTGCATCTCCCTCTTTTTTAGTTTTAGTGTCCAAAGTTGTGTGTGTGTGTGTGTATAATTGAACTACAAACCACACCAACTATATTTGTGTATATGTTAGAGGATCCTAATGGCTACCCAACAGCCCTGTCATATGACCTCTTGTTGGGCACCGAAATCAAGGTTTTCAAACTGATTTTTCTCACCGTTTCTTGACAGTTAACTTGTTGTCCAAAACAGTCAGTTCATCATTGTTTCTCACAGGCTGCTACATGACATATTTATGTCCTAGTTCCAACAACAATCAAAATTGCCTTAGTTGTTGTTCAAGGGCTGCTAACGGGTTTGATATTATGCCCTCTAAGTCTGCCAACAAGGAAATGATTCAATGCTCTTTTATGGTTGTTATTTTAGATGATTTAATAGGGAATTTGTTGTCTACAATTAGCACATATAAAACTCCATAAAACATAGAATACCCTCTAGGATCTTTACAACTCTAACAAGTTGATCTAAACTCTAAGCATGCATAAAACGAACACAAGTATTTTGGGTCAACATGACCTTGGATAAAAAACCCCCCGGGGAAAACCAATTTGGAATGAAAGTGTATATAAGTGGTGTCTAAAGCATGAGATACAACAAGTAATACAATACAAAGGAACCAGTATACATAGAAAGCTCCTCTCAAGCCTTTCCAAAGGATCAAATGAGATATGTGCCCAAGCTCAGTGCGCCCTCCCCCTTTGTTGATTTGTCCACTGAAATGAAGCGCCCTCCTTCCTCTTTGACCCAATGAAGAAACCCCACCACAAAAATATGCTCTTGTGTGTTTCCTCTCCACTAAAACAATCAGAACTGACTTCCTCCAAGTATAGATGCTCCCTGCTAGTTGTGTGCCCCCCTCCTATGGTGCGCCCTCCTCCAAGCAAGAGTGATCACCATAAATAATATGCGCACTAAGCCTTTATGAGCCCTCCATGAATGGAGGCGCCCAAGCTCTCCTCTCCCAATGCTTCCATTCACATCCTCTTTCCCTTCTCCAAGCTCCTTTGGTGAACATACAAGTGATAATGAGCCTCCAAATGCCCTATGTGCCCTCTTTATAGAAATCATAAGGAAACCTAGAAATGGATGGATGAGATCATCCCATCCCATTTCTAATCAAAGGTTGAGATCATTAAAAAATAATCTCAACTCAAAACTCCCTTTGGCTTAGTTTCCTTATTTCTCGTTATGTCTCTCAATTCACCCACAAAGTGAATTAATACACTATTCACTTAAGTGACACTATTCACTCAAGTGACAAATTTCACCATTTTGACATAGGAAAAATGTCAAAGTGAAATTAGACATAAAGTATAAGGCACAATAATGGGTCAAATATTTCCCCCTTGTGGTTAGAAATCCACAACCACAAGGGGACCACTTTCCAAGGTACCCAAATCTCAACACTCCCTCTTACCGAGGAAAGTTCCATTCACCCCCAATCACATCCCTGTAGTGGACATGGTTTCCTACTGGAAAATACTTGGTGAGTATGGTTGTACCCTGATCAATGAAAGTAGTCTTTGACGCAGATCTGCTCAATCTATGTGATCTATAGATGGAAGTATGTCTCCATCTATCCAAGATCACCTAGATCTTGGTATCAAACCAAAGATCTCAACCTTGGTCTCCCACAAAGGATTTCTACCTCCTGGCATCTCGCCAACGGTCACTACTCTTGGTATCTCACCAAGAGTCACTCTCTTGGCATCTCACCAAGAGCCTCCCCCTCTTGGTATCTCACCAAGAGTATCTGGATCTTGACATCTCACCAAGATCCTCAACTTGGCCTCTCACCAAGTGACTTCCACCTAAAGTGAATACAAAACTTGATATGCTCGTCTCTATAGCCAAGTGAGGCTCAAGCTTCTGTGGTGCCCTATTTCTCCTCCTCATCAATCTTTGATGCTCTGAATCCCCTACACCAATCCTCTGTCTCGGCAACTCTGAAACTAAAGTTGTCTCAGGTGGACCAGTCACCCCTGAAGATGGTGTCCATGAAAAATGAGCCTGATCTCCCTCTGAATCACTACTCGGAGTCAATAGGTCCTCCTCAACCCTGTCTCCCCACCTGACGCTGGATGGTGTAACAACTGACAAATAATTGACGAATGCACACTCCCTCACAAACTCAGTTGCAAACTCAATCTGCTTTGTTGTTGTTGCAGTATCATCCTACTGCTTCTTCTTCTTCTTCTTGGGACACTGTCATGCATAGTGACCCATCTCCCCACAAGAAAAACATCACACTGTGCCCATGTCTCTCTCTTTCCCACTGCCACTCTGTTGTGGTTCGGCCCCTCCCTTGGGACCCTGTCTAGCACCTCTGCCAATCTTCTTCTTTCCTTTAGTTCACAGAGCAAGGTCCTCATCTCCCTGAAGTATTTTTTGTTATCCTGAAGACTCTGAGATGCATCTCGTCTCCTCCTGAACGAAATCATCCCAAAGTCTCTCCCAAGTAGGCATAACCTCTCAGGAAACTATGCCTCGAACAAATGGACCCCCCATGGTTTGGAAAAGTTGTTTAAAGTTGTCCTCACCATAAATTATGGGTCCATTATCTCCTCGACGACTGCAAGCTCATCTCTGATCTCAGTGAGTCTGCTAAGTAATGATGTAACCGACTTGGAATTGAGCATCTTAATGCTCCTGAGCTTGTCCTGTAGAACCATCTTCCAGTTCTGGTTTGGACTCTGGTAAAGCTTGCATAGAGAATCCCACATCTCAAATGCATAGTCTTTACTAGTCAAATGTGGAATGACATGGTCTCTCACCCAGTCACAAATAGTCATTTCTGCCTTGTTGTTCTTCTTCCTGAACTCTGCCACCATGACAAGAGCAGTGATAGGAGGAACAACAACGGGAGCCTCAACTATATCCCATAGTTTGAGGTCCTCTAAGACGAAAATGATCTTGGTCTTCCAAGGGGACCAGTTGCTAGCTCCATCTACCCTATCCCCTGCCCACATCTGGGACACCGACATGGTTGTCCACTAAAGCTCACACTGATGTTAAAACAACACAAGAGTGTTTCCTCACTCCTGTCAACACAGGTGTGAAAAGAGGCAGTAACACCACAAACTCACTCCTAGCAAATAGGTGTGAAAAGAGGTTGTAAAATACAGCCTCACTATTGTCCACGTAGGTGTGAAAATAGGTTGTCCAAATCAACCTCACTCCTATCCAAATAGATGTGAAAAGAGGCTGAAAACACAAGTCCAAAAAAGTCCTACAGGGTGTCCAACAAATCTGCCCACAAGCAGTCCACAAACACTGCCAACAAGCTGTCCAAAAAATCTGCTAACAAGTTGTCCCAAAACTACCCTGAACTGTCCAACAGGCACTAACTGAGAGGCACTTTCAAATCTGATTTTTTCTCATTGTCTTGGACTCTAAACTTGATGTCCAAAAACAACCAACAGATCTGATTTTTACCTCACAAAACTGCCCAAAAAAATGCTCAAAAATCAATAGTCTAAGCCACCATTGGCTCTGATACCATGTAGATTTTAGAGGATCCTAATGGTTTCCCAACATGCTTGTCATATGACCTCATGTTGGGCACCAAAATCAACGTTTTCAAACTGATTTTTCTCATTGTTTCTGGACAGTTAACTTGTTGTCCAAAACAGTCAGTTCATCATTGTTTCTCACAGGCTGATACAGAACATAATTATGTCATAGTTCTAGCAACAATCAAAACTGCCTTAGTTGTTGTTGAAAGGTTGCTAACAGGTTTGATATTCTGCCCTCCAAGTCTGCCAACAAGGAAATGATTCAATGTTCTTTTATGGTTGTTGTTTTAGATGATTTAATAGGGAATTTGTTGTCCACAGTTAGCACATATAAAACTCCATAAAACATAGAATACCCTCTCTAGGATCTTTACAATTCTAACTAGTTGATCTAAACTCTAAGCATGCATGAAATGAACACAAGTATTTTTGGTCAACATGACCCTGGATAGAACCCCCCAGGGGAAAACCAGTTTGGAATGAAAGTGTATATAAGTGGTGTCTAAAGCATGAGATACAACAAGTAATACAATACAAAGGAACATGTATACATAGCAAGCTCCTCTTGAGCCTTGTCATAGGATCCAATGAGATATGCGCCCAAGATTAGTGCGCCCTCTCTGTTTGTTGATATGTCCACTGAAATGAAGCGCCCTCCTTCCTCTTTGACCCAATCAAGAAACCCCACCACAAAAATCTGCTCTTGTGTGTTGCCTCTCCACTGAAACAATCAGAACTGGCTTCCTCCAAGTATAGATGATCCCTGCTAGTTGTGCGCCCCCTCCTATGGTGCGCCCTCCTCCAAGAAAGAGTGATCACCACAAATAATATGGGCCCTAAGCCTCCATGAGCCCTCCATGAATGGAGGCACCCAAGATCTCCTCTCCCAATGATTGCATTCCCATTCTCTTGCCCTTCTCCAAGCTCCTTTGGTGAACATACAAGTGATAATGAGCCTCCAAATGCCCTATGTGCCCTCTTTATAGAAATCATAAGGAAACCTAGAAATGGATGGATGAGATCATCCCATCCCATTTCTAATCAAAGGTTGAGATCGTCCAAAAATAATATCAACTCAAAACCCACTTTGGCTTAGTTTCCTTATTTCTCTTTATGTCCCTCAATTCACCCACAAAGTGAATTAATACACTATGCACTTAAGTGACACTATTCACTCAAGTGACAAATTTCACCCTTTTGACATAGGAAAAATGTCAAAGTGAAATTAGACATAAAGTATAAGGCACAATAATGGGTCAAATATTTCCCCCTTGTGGTTAGAAACCCACAACCACAAGGGGACCACTTTCCAAGGTACCCAAATCTCAACAATTTGTACACAAAATAACTCAACAAAATATATAACTTAGAACTATTTGAGTTTTCTTTATTTTCAAATTGTGATAAATATGCACACCTAATTTAAACTGGCATATGAAAGACCTACTATGTTGGTTGCAATGGGTGTTGTACTAGCGCCCAATTGAGCCAAGTTGTTATCTTGAATAAATATTTGACTCTTTTTTCACATGAATGCCTTTTGACATTTTGTAAACACAAAGATATCTACCCATTAAAAAGGAGACATTTTTTTAATTAAAAAGTGTCACACTTTAGGGGTGGCAAGAGCAGGTGGGGTTATCTTCTCCCTAGGGGGACATATTCGAACAACCTTCTCTTGGAGTTTGGGCATAACTTCCAATAACCAGGTGAAAGGCTACACTCTTTATAAACGTCTCAATATGGCAAAGAGCCAAGGCATTGAAGAGTTGGTTATCATTGGATATTCTAGGGTCCTTCTTAGCCAATTCAGAAAGTGATCCCTCCTGGATAATATGCATATCAGAAGCATCATGATTAGAACATTGTCTGAGGCAGGGGCGTTTCAAACTCTGCAATGTTTTCATGTTCTTAGAAACAATAATACAGAGGTTGATTCCCTTGCTAATTTGGCTACTCGGGACTCGTGGGGCACTTTACGAATTGATGGTCGGGTTGTTCAACATTTTATCCCCTAATGCAATTCGGGATGGATAGCCCCACAAAAGCATTGTCCCATAGGAGGGACCCACCATATAAGGAAATTGTGAAGATTAACCATCGAACTGCAAAAATCATTTGGCTAAGGTTAGGAATGTTGGGTGCTATCAAATATCGGAGCACGTTTTGGCTGGTGAGGAGGACAGGTGGTTGCATCATCCTTCTAATACATGCATCTCCAGTCTCCAGTGTGCCCTCGCACAAGCGCACTTCAATGGATACTCTCTCACAGCCAGTATCATAGGTGTCTTATGCAACTGAATTAATGGATGTGGTACGCCTTTGTACACTGTGGTCATTACCATTCCTTCTGTGTTCCTCATCCATTGCCTGTAATAATGGAATCGTTTGGCCAGAGTCTTATCGCACGCTTGGAGATCTCTTTGGTGGTCATGGGGGTAAGTTGCAGTTCATTCATTGTTTAGGGTGGCGACCCATCATCCGTCATCGTGCCATTATGGAGGATCTTAGCATCAAGAAGTGTATTATGAATCGGGGTGGTGGAGAACTAGATGTTGCCTTAACTCCAGTGTTCCAGGTTGCATTTCACATTGATCGTTTGAGGGCAGAGCCTTTCTTAGAAGCAGTTCAGATAGAGGTTTGAGCAGGAAACATGGATAACAGGAGGTCGAGTGTAGCACGATGACATCGAGAGCTCCAGGATGAGGAATATGAAGCTCTATTTAATCTAGTTAATTCACTTCAAATCAACATGCAAAATGCCTCAGTTCAGTGGCAAACTACAATGGACTGTAAAGCCTTCTATTTGACGACCTCAAAAAAATAATTATTTCCTACTGTAATGACTACAATTTAGTTCAGGATTTTCTTTATACAAGGACTAAACTGATAAATAGACGGCATAATAACAACAACATAATAACAACAGATCAACTAGTAAAATACATACCTCAACCTACAGGTTGGTTGATTTAACCCCTTGCTCGTTTGTTCTTGTTCTTGCCCAAATTGCCCAAAATTGAATATTTACCTCCCAACCAACTAGGAACAGTCTCTTCGGCTCCCTAGCTCCAGGAATCCTTGCGGTTTCCTGGCCCCCGAGCCCAAAATCGCCAACAACAACAGTGCCCAAGTAAAAGTCTCCCAAAACAATTTTTGCCTTCTAATCTCCTCCTCCTCCTCCTTCCTTCTTCCAGAATTTTTCCCCCAAAAGAAAAAGATCCCCTTCCAAGTCCTCTCCACTCTTCCTTATCCCCTCTCTGGAATCCCCCTCCCTCATTCAATTCTCAACTACCTTATCCCCTCATTAATTCCCTCACCTACCATTAAAAAATAAAATAGTAAAAGATTCAAATGTATTTATTTTAATAATTAATTTAATTTAATTTAACAAACTATGATCAATAAAAATCAAATTGGATTGTTACATATGCCCACCCTTCAAGAAAATTCGTCCCAAATTTAGAGTAATTTACAATACAAGGGTAAGGATACATGATTCATACATCCATATTAGATAAAAAAAAACGTCATCAATTTAAAACACTTATACATACTAGTGTACATGTGCAAGGCATGCATGTGTAGCTAGCACATACAAGACTCGCACATGTACTAATGACAATAATTATCACACATAAAGTAATTCTTGTATGCATCCAATCCAATCAACAATGCCATTCATTTCATAAAGAATAGTAAACCGTTTAAAATATTCGCAAAAACCCCTCAATTATAATAATTTAGCACAAGCAACATTCACTTAGATAATTGTAGTTCAGTTAAGCAAATATAAATGCGTGAGTATGTGTGTGTGTGTGTGTATATATATATATATATATATATATATATATATATATATATATATGAAAATTAGGAAACAAAGAAATTATACGATAAGGTGGAAACTCCACACACTCTCAACTACTTCTAGTCATCCTTCCTCCCTAACCTACTTCCATCTTCCTTCCCTATCCTTCCTATGTTGGACTATCTTGGAGCGTAAACTATATTGACCTAATTCCAGATAGAACCTTAAGCGGAAGTGTCAACTCTCTTAACCAAGCTTCCCCGACAAGCAGTTGGCACTCATCATCACACATCTAGGGGAGCGTGAGCTAACACCGTCCTCCCATGACTCCAGGTTTCAGAGGATACACGGTGGCAAATGCCTCCACCCCTCCTAAGAGAACTAGGGTCAACACCCTATCATGGACCATACAATGTCATTGTGTCACTGGGAATTTTGTCATTGTATATTCAGTTTCAGGTAGTCTCGCCACCTGAAAAACCTGCACTTGTCCACATATCATAGAATGCATTTGAACCAACATAATTTCACATACAAAGATTCATACCATATTGTTTCTCGATCGATGTTCACGACATCAACCTTTTATTATCATTATCCTTTGGCTATTTCATAGCCCATTGACCTGCAGCTAGTCTATAACACAAACTCATACATATCCATGCATTATTATCATGCAAATACATTTAATCATATCCTCAATTCGGTATCCACGTACTGACAACTTCAAATGTCAAAATTTTCAAGTTAGAAAAAGGTTGCATAATATCCATCATAATTCAAATAATGATAAACATTCATAGAATTGACATTCACATAGGTCCATATGTCTTAAAATTTCAAGTGTATCATTAATAGTTTCACAGTAAATAGAAAATAAAAGATGATTAGGCCTTAAGTAATTCTAGTTGTCTAAGTCAAAAGGTGGCATTACATACACCCAACCTTCGAGAAACCTATCCCCGAGGTGGTCAAAAAAGTGAGGGATGATCTCGTCATAAGGTCTTTGCATCCCTCCCAAGTAGTAGATCTTGGGCTATACTTGTACCACCCGACCTTAACTTGGTCTATGAGATGATTCCTGAGCTGTCGAACCCTACGGTCCAATATGCGTAACGGTTCGACCATGATGGTTCCCACGTTCGAGACCTGCAATTACTTCCAATTCAGTTTATGAGATTCCCCAACAACATAATGACGTAGAATAGATACATGAAAAACATTATGAGTTTTATGCAAGTGGGGTGGAAGTACGAGACGATAGGCAACGGGTCCAATTCTATCTTGGATTTTGAACGGTCCTATAAATTGAGGCGACAACTTTGTCCCCTTCCCAAACCGAATGGTACTCTTATTAGGCTTGATACGAATGAAAACTTGATCTCCCACTTTATAACTTCGTTCAGTCCTATGTGCATCAACATAACTTTTATGTCTATCATGTGCTTCCTTTAGTTGTTGCCTAATTTGAATCACATGTTCCTCCATCTCTTGAATCAATTATGGCCCAACTGTCACTCGATCTTCTAACCTTTCCCACCTCAACGGTGTCCTGCATGGCCTTCCATACATGGCTTCATAGGGTGGCATTCCAATGGAGCTATGAAAACTATTATTGTAGGCGAACTCTACCAAAGGTAGGTACTTCTCCCAATGGGTTTAATTATCCATAAAATATGTCATCCTAACCATGTCTTCCATAACCTGATTTACTCTCTTAGTTTTCCCATCTGTTTCGGGATGATAGGATGTGCTTAAGTTCAACTGAGTTCCCAACGCTGACTACAAACTTGTCTAAAACCTAGATGTGAATTGGGAGTCCCTATCTGAAATGATCTTCTTGGGTAACCCATGCAAACGGACGACCTCACTTATAAGCGTGCGTGCCACATCAGTGAGCACTCTTGGTCAACTTATTAAACATCATAAGTGTCTCTAAATGGAATAAAATGAGCACTCTTGGTCAACTTATCAACTATCATGTAATGTCCTTTTCCAAATAGGAGCTCCAGAAAATGAGGCTTAATGGTCTAAACCACCCCGTTAGACTATAGTCGGACCCAAAGAGGGGTAAACAGGGTTACTAGAGGTCACTCTAGTCACAGGTGTTATATTCGGAAAGTGACATTGAGCTAACAAGGGTTAACAACGCTTTTAAGTCATTATGAGCTAAAAATAGAAGTCAACAGTGAATTAGGGTTTCAGCAGTGATTTAGGGTTTCAGCATGATTTAGGGTTTTGGAAAGCTATAAAGGAAGGGTCAACGACCTAATTCATCATTATGCAGATTATGACTTGTCATTGAGAAGAAGAGGCACATCTCAGGAGAGATAGTTCAGTGTATTCCAGGAGGAAGACACCAGTTGGCTGATTTCGGTGTTGAAAGACACACCCTAGTCACCGGGAAGATCATCCAGGTCTTCCATCATTCTTCATTGATTCTGCAGTGTTAGCGACGGAAGTCACCCCTGGATTGCAGCAGGAGCAGATCCCAACGCCCATCAGTTTAATGTCACGATTTGTTTATAAAAGGGATGATCAAATGGAAGTAAACTCATAACAATATTGTTTCAACTCTAAAACTAGGCCAGGCATGCATGGGCAAGTGAGGTCTTAGATAAATTTCAAATAGTGAGTTGTAGTAAGGGTGAGTAGGAGGAAGACTTGTATCAGAGAGATGCAAAGGTCTGTTATAAACAACAGGTTTCTAACAGACTGTAGGAGAAAGCGTTTAAACGTAAGATCTTCTTACATTCAAACACAGAAAACCAGAGAATACAATAATGCGACAATAAATCCTTTATCATAACATAACTGCAATAATTCGTGCGAATCAATCGATCACGAATTCTCTTAGTATAAGATGAAAACTAGATGGAGTAAGAAAGATTGTCTGTCATAAAACAAGAAATCTCGCATACGGATACATAACCAGAAAGCTTAGAATCTTCGTTAAAACTTTACAGTCGGGAGCTTTGCTCTACCATCGATCCTTACAAAATACAAAGACTGAGTCTATATACTTAGAAAATTTTCCTAACAGCGGCGTGCTCAGTCATCCAAGGCTTGGTGTCCCTTCAGCCAAATTCGGACAGGTATTCTTTGTCAGACGCCACCTTAACCATGCATGGCTCCTGCAGGGGGGGTAGTTGAGCCAGTAAATGTCGAGTTAGCGTGTGCAGACCTCCTCTGTCTAGTCGAGGACTCGGCATGGCTCCTTTGGAAAAATGGGTATACAGGACCCTCTTGAGCAGACCGCTTGGAAAACCGTTCATACTTTACACTTAATGCATGAGGAGAGGTTTCAACCACCCCTTCTCACCCTCATTTATTCCAAGCGAAGACCAAGACTGAAGTCATATCAGATGGCGCCTGGAGATCGTGATGAACCTTTCGGCGACTAGACCCGACGTCTTTGGCCCCTTTCGCACAGCTCTTCTCTTTTCCCAAGTGACCACGGGTTGAGACCATGTGCTTATTTCCAAGGCGCTTTCGACGTTCGCGAATAGGAAGGGGCTGATCCCTGCTTCTTGAAATCGCGATGAGCGAAACACCGAGACAGTTTAATCTTGCGCCACGCGCCCCTCTAGATCTGACGGTTCTGAACTCTCCCGACGATGCTGTGGGCCCCAGGTCCTGGACACTCTTCGTCACTTCGCGCATCGGGGATATGAGGGAGATTCTCCTTGCGCTTCGAAATCGCGATGGGCGAAAAGGCAGGGAGCCTAATCGCGCACCAGGTGTCCCCTTTAGATGGACGGCTGAGACTGCTTCTCGATATGGTGGTCCTGCCTTTGGGCGCTTTGGGCGCTTCGGGGTTCGGGGTTTCGAAATGTACCATGACATAAAACCTTCGCCCTTTGAACTCGCGACTGTCGAAAAGCCGACGCAACTGGATCTCGCGCCACGCGTCCTTTGGATGGACGACTGCTATTCTTCCCTGCATACAATATGGGCGCGATCTATTTGCGCTGATCTCGGTGCAACTCTGTTATCCACGATTTCCCGCCGGCCGCCGATCTGCCCCTATGGATGAATCTGGACCGTCGTCAATATAATTTTGCTCGCTTACTCGCTTAGAAGCTTGAAACGAGATTTTTCTGAGCTGCGCTCGGGCGCTTCTCCTGCGACTTGCAGACTTGAATACTCTTGTGCCCCGGACAAGAAATGTTACTAACACGCAGTGCTCCCATATTCCGGGTATTATCTTTTAGTTGCTTATTTGTATTCCGGCTAAGATCCTTTTGTCTTTTGATCTAGCCGAGTGTTGTTATTTTTCAGCCGCAGTTGCTTATTTTCCGGCTAAGATCCTTTGTATGTTGATCTAGTCGAGTATTGTCAGTTATTCAGCCGCATTCGGCCATTTTGTAATCCACAAAGATATCATAATACAAACTTGCAGTCATTTGTCGCATTTATTATTTGTATGATCAATTATATTTGTAAACCTTTGATCCTACACACACATTAGCAGCATTTCCCAGACTAGCCAAGTCAGGAACATTACAGTGGTATCAGATCTTTAGTCCTACCAACCTGTGACTAAAGACAATGAGTGCAGCAAAAGACCCAGAGGGCCGTGAACACATAGGTGACGAATATGTCACTTACAACAGGCATCGAGAAAGAAGGCATAGGCTTGATTTTCCCCCTTTTCCTCCTAGCTCAGAGGAAGAGGAAGAGGCACACAGAGAAGCAGAGAGAAGGGCAGAGCGTGAGGCTGAGCGCGAGGCTGAGAGGATGCTAGGAGACAGATATGAGCGACTAGAGGGCAGTGGCAAGGCCCCCGTAAATCCAAAGGCAACTTTCATGCAGGTTATCAACGGTATGTTAGCTAGTCAACGGACCATGTCTCAGTCCTTGGCACAGATGGTTGATAGATTGGCTAGAGTAGGCACCCCAGATACACAAGTCTCGCATGCAACACAGGCGAACTCGGGAGCAGGCAGTAGACCCCAGTCACCCTATCACACATACACCTCTGCGAGTAGGATTCCCAGACCCTTGTTTCCCAGTTTCCAGAGGGCACCCCGGGTAGCAGCACCGCCACCAATAGCACAGAGGCCACCCACTCATGCCGACGACATTGCAGAGTATAGGAGGGAGTACGCAGCATTGGGTCGTGACTTCCATCAGGACATGACCTTAGTCGAGTATTGTGGACTCAGACTCAGGAACTGCCCCAGAGAGTCGCAGAGGGGAGGACCACAACAACAACAGGGACATAACCTCGATTTCATCCGAAAAGTTGGGAAACTCACCATCCCTTCTTTCGACGGATTGTCCAAATACACCGCCAGAGCTTGGGTACAGAAGCTAGACACATATTACAAGCTCAACCAGATGACCGAGACAGAGGCCATCAGTTTCGCGACCTTACACTTGGAAGGTGAGGCACACGAATGGTGGTATCATGGATTGGTGACATTGGGTCACAGTCGCAGGACATAGAAAAGATGGCATTTCGATGTCATTTTGGACACTTCGAGTTCCTGGTTATGCCATTTGGGCTAACCAATGCACTCGCTACATTCCAGTCTTGCATGAACCATATATTCAGGGATCAGTTAAGGAAATAAGTCTTGGTTTTCTTCGACAACATCTTGATCTATAGTTGGTCATGGCAAGAGCATATGAGGCACTTGGATGAGGTATTGAGCATCATGGAGGCATAGTCATTATATGCCAAAGAGTCCAAGTGCGAGTTCGGTGTGACAGAGATGCTTTACTTAGGCCACATCATCAGTGCACAGAGGGTACAGGTGCACCAAGAGAAGATCAGGGCCATTCTGGATTGGCTGACGCCCAAGAACGTGACAGAATTGAGGAGCTTCTTCGGGCTGTGCAGCTATTATAGGAGGTTCGTACGGGGTTTTTCTTAGCTTGGAGCACCGCTGACAGATCTTACCAAGCATGGGGCCTTCATATGGACCGAGAAATCACAGGAAGCCTTTGATCACATGAAGGAAGTCATGGGGACTTGTCCAGTGTTGGCACTACCAGACTTTACCCTACCATTTGTACTAGAGTGCGACGCATACGACGAAGGGATCGGTGCAGTTTTGATGCAGGGAGGACACCTCATTGTATTCGAGAGCCGAAAGCTTAGTCAACCTGAGAGGTTGTACTCCATTTATGACAAGGAAATGTTGGCAATCATGCATGCCTTGACCAAGTTCAGACAATATTTGGTGGGCAACAAATTCGTGGTCAAGATCGATCACAACAGTTTGAAGTATTTCCTTGAGCAGAAGGACCTCAGTGAGCGCCAACAGAAATGGGTGACGAAGGTACAAGCATTCAACTTTGACATAGAGTATGTCAAAGGGAAGAAGAACATTGTGGCCGATGCACTATCGAGGAGACCGGCGGCATGTTCTTTGATGGAGATTTCAGTAGATTGGAAATCCCACTTGTTAGTGGAATATTCCAAGAACATGTTCGCTTCTGAGGTGATGGATGGGCAGATACAGGATGACTGGTACAGGGTCATTGACGATGTCATATTTTACAAGGATAGAGTTTACTTGGTGCCAGATTCGGGGCTTAAGAAGAAAATCCTCACTGCAGTTCATGATTCACCTCTAGCAGACCATCAGGGGTTTTTCAAAACCTACAAACAGATCAGAGAGAGGTTCTCATGGAAGGGCCTCAAACAAGACGTTATGAGACACGTCAATGAGTGTGTGACTTGCCAGCAGAACAAGTCAGAGCATGCTCTTCTAGCAGGGCTACTTCAGCCACTCCCCATTCCAGAGCAGAAATGGGAGCGTATATATGTGGACTTCATCACCGGTCTACCCAAGGTCTAGGGTAAGGACTGTATCTATGTAGTGGTCGACAGATTGACCAAGTTTGCTCACTTCTACGCCATACCGACAGAGTACAACGAAATCCAGGTAGCCGAGCTTTTCTTCAGGGAGGTCTTCAGACTTCATGGGTTGTCGAAGAACATAGTCAGTGACAGGGACAGTCGGTTCATAGGGACATTTTGGAGAGAGTTGTTTCGGTTGGTGGGGATAGAGTTGACACCTAGCACCAGCTATCACCCTCCGACAGATGGGCAGACCGAGATTGTCAACAAGTGGGTTGAAGGGTATTTGAGGAACTATGTAGGAGGACAGCAGAGAACGTGGGTAAAGTAGTTACATTTAGGGGAACATTGCTACAACACCACCTTCCACATGTCCATTAGTATGACACCCTTCCGAGCATTGTACGGTTATGATGCTCCCACTTTGGTAGACTTGTTCTTCGGGGAGAGCAAAGCTCCCAAGGCCAAGGATTGGATCATAGAGAGTCAGAAGATTCTCAAATTGTTGAAAGAGAACCTACAGACGACGCAAAACCGACAGAAGATAAGCGCGGACGGGCACAGGATAGAGCGCAACTTTGAGGTTGTAGATTTGGTTTTCTTGAGACTCCAACCCTACTGACAGTCATCTCTAAAGAAGAGTGGAACCGAGAAGCTCAAGCCCAGATTTTATGGTCCTTACAGGATCATGCGTCGAGTAGGTGAGGTTGCTTATGAGCTAGAGCTTCCAGAGGGGAGCAAGATTCATAACGTGTTCCACGTGTCTTGCCTCAAAAAGGCAGTGGGACAATTCATTAACACATCAAAGGAGCTTCCCCCGTTGGATGAGGAGGGATAGTTGGAGTTAGTTCCGGAGGAGGTTTTGGAGTTCCGGGAGCGGAAACTAAGGAGCAGGGTCATCAGAGAGTGTTTGATCAGATGGAGAGGGCTTCCAGTAGAGAACGCTACTTGGGAGAGCGAGCAGGTGTTGCAGCACCCTGGACTGGTATTGCTTGAGGACAAGCAATTTCGGGAAGGGAGGATTGTAATGTCCCTTTCCAAATAGGAGCTTTAGAAAAGGAGGCTTAATGGTCTAAACCACCCCGTTAGACTATAGCCAGGGCCAAAGAGGGGTAAACAAGGTTACTAGAGGTCACTCTAGTCACAGGTGTTATATTCGGAAAGTGACATTGAGCTAACAAGGGTTAACAACGCTTTTAAGTCATTATGAGCTAAAAATAGAAGTCAATAGTGAATTAGGGTTTCAACAGTGATTTAGGGTTTTGGAAAGCTATAAAGGAAGGGTCAGCGACCTAATTCATCATTATGTAGATTATGACTTGTCATTGAGAAGAAGAGGCACATCTCAGGAGAGATAGTTCAGTGTATTCCAGGAGGAAGACACCAGTTGGTTGATTTCGATGTTGAAAGACACACCCTAGTCACCGGGAAGATCATCCAGGTCTTCCATCATTCTTCATTGATTCCGCAGTGCTCCCATATTCTGGGTATTATCTTTTAGTTGCCTATTTGTATTCCGGCTAAGATCCTTTTGTCTTTTGATCTAGCCGAGTGTTGTTATTTTTCAGCAGCAGTTGCTTATTTTTCGGCTAAGATCCTTTGTATGTTGATCTAGTCGAGTATTGTCAGTGATTCAGCCGCATTCGGCCATTTTGTAATCCACAGAGATGTCATAATACAAACTTTCATTCCTTTGTCGTGTTTATTATTTGTATGATCAATTATATGTTGTAAACCTTTGATCCTACACACACATTAGCAGTGTTTCCCAGACTAGCCAAGTCAGGAACATTACATATCACAAGAATGGCATTGTGTCTGTGCGATGTGAGTGGCAATCCCACAACAAAATCCATAGAAATGACTTCCCACTTGGACATAGGAACATCATGCGGTTGTAGGAGACCTATCGGGTGGTGGCGGTTAGCCTTCACTTGTTGACACTCTAGGCAATTGGCGACGAAATGGACTACATCATGCTTCATGCCTACCCAGAAGAAAAGCTTCTTCATGTCTGCGTACATTTTCTTCATACTCGGATGTGCACAATAAAGTGCTCTATGGGCTTCCTTGAGTATGATGCTTCGAATATTCCCACCTTCGGGGATGTACATCCTTCCCTGATATCTTAATAATACATATGCTTCCAGGATATATCCTTCATACTTTGGGTCTAATTGCCTCCCACTCTGGAGGGTTGAAGTAACCTTTAAATACCAACTATCTCCAAGAAGTTTCCCCAACACTCACTTCCTCAGATTAACTTTTAAGGGTACTAAGGAGAAGACACGTGGTCTCATGTTCAAGGCATCCACGACCATGTTCTCATTTTCCTTGATGTGTGAAATTCCAAAATCGTACTCACTCCATTGAGTGAAGAGATGCTTTAAGCTTTCATGGTCTGTTTTGAGCTCAAAGATTCACCCCACTAGATAATACCTCCAAGGCTTCAAGGCTAGCATTACAGTTGCCAACTCTAAATCATGAGTAGCGTAAAGCCCCTCATGTTGCTTCAACTTTCTTGACGCATACACTATCACTCCCCCATCATGCATTAGCATGGCCCCCAATCCTTGCTTCGAGGTATCTGTGCAGATTGTGAAGTCTTTTTCCATATCCGACACTCGTAGAATTGGTGCATTGGTTAGTAACCTCTTAAGCTCAATGAATGCAGTATCACATTCCTCTGTCCATTCATACCTGATCCCCTTGCGCTCCAAGGTGGTGATGGGTTTCGCTATCTTAGAGAACCCTTCCATAAACCTCCGATAATAACTAGCTAGCCCTGTGAAGATTTTCACCTCATGAGCATTTTTCGGCACTGGCCATTCCATAATGGCCTTCACCTTTTTTGGGTCCACAGATATTCCTTCATCGGAAATAATATGACATAAATAGTGAATCTCTTTCTGGAAGAAAGAACACTTTGACAACTTGCCATACAATTTGTTCTCTCTAAGGCATGACAACACCACTTGCAAGTGTTCCTCATGTTCTCTTTCGTTCTTGGAATAGATGAGGATATCATCCAAAAATATTTGTACAAACTGGTCTAAGTACCTTCGGAATACACCATTCATGAGGCTCATGAATATTGTTGGTGCATTGGTCAAACCAAAAGGTACTACAACGAACTCGTAATGCCCAAACTGTGTTCGAAAGGCAGTTTTAGGAATATTGTCTTCCTTAATCCTTAACTGGTGATACCCTGATCACAAATCAATTTTTGAGAAAATTGTTGCTCCTTTCATCTGATCAAAGAGATCATCTATCAGTGGCATTGGGTACCTATTTTTCATTGTAGCATGGTTCAAGTCCCTATAATCTATACACAGTCGTAAGGAACCATCTTTCTTCTTGACAAAAATTACTAATGCACCCCAAGGTGAGACACTAGGCCTTATTAGCCCTAAGTCAAGTAGTTCCTTCAACTGCATTTGCAACTCACAAAGTTATGGCACCGTCATCCTATACAATGTCTTGGAAATTAGCCCCGCACTAGGTTTTCGTTCAATGGTAAAATCAAGCTCCCTCTCATGAGGTAACCCTGGCAACTCTTTCGGACAAACATCATTAAACTCCAACAATATTGGACACTGATCCATGGAGGGTCCCTTCCCTTTATTGACTGCTTCCACTACATATAATCGACAACCTTTCCTCATGCAACGTTTAACCTTCAGGGTCGAGATAAAGCGTAGAGAAACCTTCCTCCATACACCATGGATCTCTACTAACCTTCCTTCATCATCAACACAAAGCACCATTTTCGCGAAACAATCTACCATAGCTCGATGGGCTTCTAACTAGTCCATTCCAATGATTAGGTCATATGTCCCTAGAGCAGTGATGTACACCTTCAACCTAGTAGTACACACTTCTAGGTCTACTAGACAATTATCGACGCTAGGTCCTACCGCTTGTTTTTCCCTTGAAGCCATCTCGACTTGTTTAAATTTATCGCGCTCGTAGGCTGTCAACCCACACTTTTCTAATGCACAAGGTGAAATGAAACTATTTGTAGCACCATAATCAAATAAATTTTTAACATTGACATGATTTAGCATACCTGACAACTCCACCACCATGGATTGATGTTCTGTCTGGCGATTATTAACCACTGCATAAATATGGTGGCTATTACTCGCTCTTCCCATCGAGGCCTTTCCTTCTCTATGCACAAACCCTAATTGTGACTCCAAACAGTCACGCTGGTAATGGGGTCCTCCACACCCCCAACAAGTAACACGAGATGGAACCTGCACACTGTCATGTGACGGTCTCTAAAATGAGTTCCTTCCCCTGGAGCCCCCACCCCTACTTGTTGTTCCTTGAGAAGGTCGTGGACTTGCTTGTGTCACGGTTGGCAATGAGTGGGATGTTTCACTCGCTGTCATTGAAATACTTGTTGTAACTTCTCTATGTGTGGCTTTGTTGCCATGAGGAGGTGGCTTAGAGCTTCCTCCCCTGGAGAAAGTCCTAGGGGCCTTCCCCACGAATCCAAGATGTTGTGAAATGGTTGATCTCATACCTCCATTTAAGTTCATATGCTCCTCCACGTAACAAATATTTTCAACTGCTTCAGCTATTGACGATGGTTTCCACATCCGTACCACGACCCTTATATTAAGGTTTAACCTGTACACAAAACGTTCTACTTTTTCGTTGATCGGTATCCATGTACGAGACATATTTTACTAACTCTGTGAACCTGATCTTGTACTCTTCCATGACCTTGTTTCCCTGAAGTAGAGCATGAAATGCTCCTACATGTTGTTCCTCATAGTAAGCAGGGAAATATTTCCTCTTGAACCTCTCCTCAAAAATCTCTCATGAGATGGTGTCTAGGGTAAGGTGGAGCTGCCTCTCCAGATTACCCCACCAGTTCAAGGCATTGTCCTTCAATTGAAAGATCGTTATCTTCGCCTTTGACGTGGAAGCATAGTTTCTCAAGGCAAAACATCTCGTCATTCCTTCCAACCATGCCTCAACACGTTCACTTGCACGTCCTCCCGTAAACTCTGGGAGTTTGATCTTTTGTAGTTCTTTGGTAATGTCCACTGGTGGAGGCCCTCCCTCTGAGTCCCTCGACGCTTCAAGGTTACCCACGCTAGATGGTGGGAGTTCCACTTCGACTTCCACTGACTGACGTCCCTTTAATGTCTCATTAATAGCCTTTAAGGAGCGCAACATGAGAGTTAATTTAAACGATGGTGGTGGCAGCATCGGCATTGGTGGTCCTTGCGACGATGTCCCTCGGCCTCGATTTCCCTGAGTCCTAACCATCTTGAATAACTGAATCTCCATCCAACCAAAATCTTATTAGAAAATTATTTAAGGCATTCAACGCTTTACTCAAACTTATATCTGCAAACATAGAGTTAGGCATAAGTTTATTTATCCTTGTCTGTAAACAGATATTACTCCCATAAGGTAAGTGGCTAAATGTCGGGGTCGAAAGCCTCTAAGCTTGGTAGCTTTGTCGAGGTAAGCTACTAACTTTCTTACTTTGCTAGCTATGCCAGCCCTGTAACACACTCGTTAATTACTCTTACACCTTTGTTTTTTCTATAATGTTCGTGTTATGTGTTATGGCTTAAGTCATATATATCATTAGTTGGATAGGAAATAAATTAATTTATATATAAATTGATATAAAAAACAGGGTTAGGGTTAGGGTTAAGGTTATGATATATATATAAATATATATATAATAGAAAAGACTTAGGAGATTAAATGTAAATACATGGACATTTGAACTAATGAGTTTTAACCTTTCTGTCTTCATGAGTAATGGTAATGGAGTTTGATTTTTGCTTGTTAAATGTCATTCGACATGTTGAAAGGTTTGCACTATTTAAAGTATATATTATTTTGTAGTATTAAATTATATTATAATATTATTATTTTGTACTATTAAATTAAATTATATTATAATATTATTTTACATTACTTCATTTTATTTATTTTTTAATTTTAATTTAATATACTTTAACACTTTTTGTAAGAGAAGGAAATGGTAAATTACAATAAATAAATAATAATAAAAAAAATCAATTAAAATGAAATAATTAACAATATATAAAATAATAATAATTAACGTGTTGTGTAATGGTTCATTTAGTTTTCCCTTGGTGCTCTTGACCCTTGGGCTTGGGCGATTGAAACTTGGTCTTGGTGGGCTCGGACACTTGGATGATGTTTAAAAACAGTGATGGGTTTGTAATCGTGGGACCTCGCATGAGGCCCACGTCCCCTCTTCTCATTCTCGAAAGAAAACAAATGAAACCCTACCCTCCTTGCTCTCATTCGAGCATTCACACTCTAGTCACTCCCTCTTTCTCTGCAAGCAACTAAGGTTTACTGGACTGACTTCAAGAGCGCATCCTTGGCTCCATGACCGACTGGGAGTAGGGTATTGAAGATTATATTTACAATCTAAGCTAATAAGAGGGGGGGATTATGTCACCCTTACGACAGGCAGTAGGTCGTCTACACCGACATGGAGGGCTTACGTCCTCATGGCCGTTCTCCTTATGGCTTGGCGCTTGGTAATCGTTGTCTCCCGAGTGCTCGGCGCCATATTCGCTCAAGCTCGGATGATGTCGAACGAGTAGACGGGATTTTCCTTCTTGCATTGTAAAATGCCCTTGTGCGATCCTCCTCTTGGCTCGTGGCTTAGCGCTTGGTCTCCGCCTGGGCGCTAGCTTGGACGTGATTTGCATTGGTGATGAACTCGCATGCTCTCTCCTTGCTGGGTTTAGGCACTTGGTCTCGGCCTGGGCGCTAGCTTGGATGTGATTTGCATTGGTGATGAACTCACGGGCTCTCTTCTTGCCGGGTTTAAGCACTTGGTCTCGGCCTGGGCGCTACGCGTAGTGTAAAACCAATAGACTCGTGGGATCTCCCTTGTCGCCTGGTGCTTGACTCAACTTGGCATATGATATAGCTTTGACCAAGATGCTTGGTGGACTTGGTCGCAAGGGAGAATTTGTGAAAATAAAATGTGTGAAGGGACCAGATCGCACATCAAGATTCTATAAGGAATTCAAGGCACTCCTAAACTCACTGTAAGCTTTACTTGAATCCTGGATGTTTGGGCTTTTGTTGGATTATGTTCTTTATTTGCTAAAATACATGGAGTACTTTATCAAAATTGTCATAGAAGAGTTGTTAAGGTCTAGATGCAGATCATATAGTCTTTCCAAGTAAGGGAACTGACAAATTGATGCTAAATCAAAGGTTTTATATATATATATATATATATATATATATATATATTATTTTCTCTTTGTCCTTTGCATGTAAGGATGTTTACAGGTATAGGGGTTGGAAGAGTGGAACAAGGGACATGTGGACATGGGACTGGAAGAGGTGTGGCAGGGTCTCTTTCCCTGCTGCACTCACCCTCTTCTTCAATACTTTTCTAGGTAGTTTCCTTAGGGTTCCAGGGTCATTTATGGGTTATTCCTGGTTTATTTAAGGGTTGTACATAAAGGGTTTCAGGGTTGCATGTCCATGGGTTCAAGGTTGTGTTTTCAAGGGTTGTGGGTGGGCAAGCCCTAGGTTTCAGTTTTGAAACCGAGCTCTACTACCATATGTAAGGCCTTCTATTTCATGGCCTCAAAAAAATAATTATCTCAATAATTATCTCCTACTGTAATGATTGCACTTTAGTTCGAGATTTTCTTTATACAAGGAATAAAATGGTAAATAGATATCATAATAACAATAGATCAACTAGTAAAATACATACCTCGACCTGTAGGTTGGTTGATTTAGCCCCTTGCTCATTTGTTCTTGTTCTTGCTCAAACTGCCCAAAACTGAATATTTACCTCCCAACCAGCTAGGAACAGCTTCTCCAGCTCCCTAACTCCAGGAATCCTTGTAGTTTCTTGACCCTCGAGCCCAAAATCCCCAGCAACAATAGTGCCAAAGTAAAAGTCTCCCAAAACAAATTTTGCCTTCCAATCTCCTCCTTCCTTCCAAAATTTTTCCCCCAAAAGAAAAAGACCCCCTTCCAAGTCCTCTCCCCTCTTCTTTATACCCTCTCTCGAATCCCCCTCATTAATTCCTTCACCTACCATTAAATAATAAAATAGTAAAAGATTCAAATGTATTTATTTTAATAATTAATTTAATTTAATTTAATGTAACAAACTATGATCAATAAAAATCAAATTGGGTTGTTACATGGGACCTACTAATTTTGCAGAGGCAGGGAACTCAACAGCTACGGGATTAAGTGGATGTCATTCGTATAGAGCTAGCGGATCTTCGCTCCAGACCTGTCTCTCTGGCGCAACATCTTCCAGTCAGGAAATTTTAGATGTTGCTTCATTTCCAACTCCTCTCAAGCAGATTCCATGTCTCAATTCGTCATCGAAATCCACAGAAAAAGATCGGGATGGAACTCCATTAAACCAAGCTTAAACAGTATACTATGTTTTTGTATTTTGATACTTGGTATATTCTATATATGCTTTATTAGGATCTGTAGTAGTCGTAAGACAATTTCGAGGCTAGTAGTTTGGACAATTTCAGATAGGAAAAATCCAGCTTGATTTTGAAATTTACAAGCTTATTTTGAATCATGTAATGACTCTCTGTGGCTAGATCACAATTTTTTTGAATTAAAATTTTACCAGTTTTATTAAAAAAAATATCACGCTCTAACATTAACTCTTCACAAGTTTTTTTACTTGGTTGAAAGGCTTTATTTTTTGGAAAAATATTTATATTATTCACTTAAAAAAACTCTCCTTAGAGCACAAAGTATAACTAAGTGCTTAGAGAGTTTTTTCCAAAAGCATAGGAGCTTTCAACATTATAAACATTGCTAAGGAAGAAAATTGATTACAATAATTGCACTTCCATTAAAAAAAATTAAACACTTTTTTAATTAGAAAGTAGCACACTTTAAAATTGAATCTTCTAAAAGTTTTTATTTGGGTGAACGACATATTAAAATAGAGATTTAATGTGGGCAAACATAAGACATTCTAAAAGGAAGTGTTTTTCATCCTTCATTTTCTTAATGCTTGTTGCTCAGGTTTCCCCTCTCTTTGTACAAAAATAAACTGTCAATTCTCTATAGTGCCCCTTTCACACGCTTTTTAAAAAAAATGCTCATTACTAAATTGGATACACCTAATATTTGTGCATATTGGAATTTTTTATATGACACATATACCTCTTTCATCTTATGATGTTTTAGGAATTGTCCAATACATTATTGAACTCATGAGAGTTCTTATTTTAACAATATCTTTTTTTTTGTTCAAGCTAAGCTAGCTAAAAGAAAGATACCTTTGATCTTTTAAATTGGAGTTCATCCCTTTATATTATCTTAATTTTCTCTTTCCCTGGATTGGGTGCCATCCAACCCTCGAGATCACGTGGCTAGTGCAGTGATGATGACACCTAGCCCAAGGCAAGAGACGACTGCGTCTAGCATGCAGTCTGATTCACCTGTCTCTTCATCGGTCACTCAGATCATAATGGAACCGCGTAGTATAAGTCATTAATCTATGACCCATATCCATGAGTATTAGTCGCAACTTACCAATAATTCTCATGATTTGAATAGTCCACTT
Organism: Picea engelmannii; assembly: GCA_009831015.1. Taxonomy (NCBI): domain Eukaryota; kingdom Viridiplantae; phylum Streptophyta; class Pinopsida; order Pinales; family Pinaceae; genus Picea; species Picea engelmannii. The sequence goes on along the minus strand of ML829138.1, from coordinate 3,140 downwards.
AACACTCATTGCATCGGGTGATGCTCACAAGGGTGAAGAAGTGGGATTGAAACCAACGAAATGAATCACATAGCATCAATCATCAATTCTGGGGCTTGCACCCGATAACCAAGACTTCCCAGGTGGTCACCCATCCTAAGACGCCTCCGGCTCAAGCCCGCTTAACTGTGGAGTTTTCCCCACAATCAAGCCCACTTAGCTTGCTACTCCACAGTTAAGCATGCTTGAGCCAGAGGCATCTTGGGATGGGTGACCACCTGGGAAGTCCTAGTTACCGGGTGCAAGCCCCGAAAGTGATGGTTGACACTATGTGATTTATTTTGTTGGTTTCAATCCCACTTCCTCACCCCTATGAGCATCACCCGATGCAACGAGTGCTAAGTGGACTATTCAAATCATGGGAATTATTGGTCAGTTGTGACTAATACTCATGGATATGGGTCATAGATTAATGACTTACACTATGCAGTTAATCCCGAAAATAATATCTGATATCTTGCACTGCGGAAGGCCCTATATGCTTACATAATGGAACCATCAAGCCGTGTACTTCCAAGGGTAAGAGGGACCGATAGTATTGATGGTGTGTCGTGTGAGAGAGCCTGGTGTGATAGCCCATTTCAATCCCATGCAAAAATGAAACATGGTTTGTACCCTCGTCTCGATTCAACATCAACAATGGTGATGGTGAGGTTCAATCAACTGGACTGTGATCCTTCGCACGAAGAAGGGAATGAGCCTATGATTCCTCATCGCTCTCGCATGCATGACCGTAATGAACAATGAAGGTTGGTTTGAATGTCTACGGGGCAATATTCTAATTCTGGTGAGGTTAAATAGTAGTGGCCTCTCTGATAGATGCATAGCTCTAGTATATTTGACACTCCTCTGGTTTTCTGAGCAATTTCATAAGCGTAGTTCTTTCTCTTGGTTTTTTGGACATGGCCCCAGGTCGAAAGCCTCGATCCCCCTCTGAGAAGTCATCCCGCACAACAAAAGCAACCATGGTTGCTACAAAGTTCTATTAAGACTATCCCTGAGAAGGACAAAGGCACAATGCTAAGACGGTTCGCTTGATCAGAGAATTTAAAGAAGATGAGGAGATGGAATTCCAAGTGGGAGGAATAATTCATGATGATCTTGGTTGCACCAGGACCAAGAACGCAAAATTCTTTTGTACCCTAGAATTGTATTGGCACACAGACGATGGCTACCTTAGGAATATTGTCTATTGGGATTGGGAATCGACCTAGTCTTGAGACTTGTGTTGTTGCATGTTGGGAATCGTCCTAGTCTTGAGACTTATGTTGTTGTTGCTCGTCGAGGCGACTCAGGTCTCGCCTTCCCTCAGGTTCCTTATGATCGTTGAACGTTGGCTCTCTAGTTATAGAATTTTATTTGATTATTTTTTAATGTTGTAGCTAACTATAGTAATAGATATAGATCTGACTATTTGTTTTAAAGATTTCAAGACATATGCTACATTCCATAACCTCGTTTCCCCTATGGGAGAGGATTATATTTTTGGGGTTTTGATCCCAAGAGACTGTCATGGTCTCTTTGGACTGGGAACAATACCGCTTCTATAAATTTTGTTGGACTTCCTCTTCCCATGCATCGAAAGCTTCCCTCGTTTTCGGTGGAGTCTTGTTTATGTAGTTCTCTGCTGCTATAATGGCATCCAGTTGGGCGCGAGGGAGAAGAAATTTTGAACACTACTGACATCCTCGACTCAAAGAACGCCCACGAACCATTGTAATAGTCCAACAACTTTTAATTGAATAGAGATTATAAATGAAATTGCTCCCTCATTGCAGCCTCCTACCTAATCTTTGATTGCTCCTATCGTTCTTCGAATTCCCACTGGGCTACCAAGAATTTGAAGTTCACCAATAATACTCATCGGGGATTCAAAATCTTCCAGAGGTGCTTCAAATATATGGTTATGGCATTCACCAACTATCATAATGTCATGAGTACTGAGGGGTTTATGATGCATTGAAAACCCAGGTATCGACCTGTATTAATCCTTTAACATCTGCAGCTATGAAATACGATGGAGAGTTGCCATTCCTCCCTGCGCTCTGGTACGATCCCAGTGCAACAACCAAACCTCTTGTTCGCGTCTGAGTCATTGTGATGCTTCTCCCACGGATTTTGCTTCCTGTCTATAGCCATCATAGTTAAATCCTGCTTGGTTGGAGTAATGACCCCCATCCGTTGATTAAATCCTTGCATAAGGTGACGGTGGGTTAAGACCAGTTGTGATCGAGAAAAGCGAGCCCTCCCACGTGGTGGCTAGCTTCTCTAAACGAGGCGTAGAGCTGGCAGATGGCACCCGAATCAGGGGTCTTTTACTTTATTTGTTTTATCACGCCACCATTTCTCCTTTGATTTAGATATGATAGTACTTTTTTTATCAATATTTTACAATGTGCTCTTTCATTCACAAATGATTTAACCAAAACTTAATATCTTTATGTCATGTATTCTTAAGTCATAAGTTTTCATTCAAGTTTGCAAAAATCTAGGTCTCTAGTCTTTCATGTTAGTTGTATTGTTTCATGTTAGTTGTATTGTGTTTGTACATTAAGTGTGTAGTGTTATCATACATTCAATGGAAAAAACACATTCTTTTAATTTTAGAATTATAAATTATAAAATACTTTTAAATTTATTTAATTTTCCTCCACAATTCTCAAAAATGTTACAAACCATTTAAAAAAATATAAGTGATAAAAATCTAAAAAAAAAGAATTTTTCTCTAAAAAAAAAACTATAACAAATACAAATTTATATTAAATTAATTAGATGACACGTTGTCCCAACTCAAAATACCTATACTCAAAGAATAGCTCAATAAATGAAAAATTGTAAATCTTTATACTTGTCCATCCTTTGCATCTTTGGCTTCACTTTTGGATTATTTTTATCCTCCTCCATCCTTTGCATCTTTGGCTTCACTTTTGGATTATCTTTATCTTTATCCATCTTTTACATTTTGACTTCACTTTTGGATTATCTTTATCCTTTTGCATCTTTGGTTTCACTTTTAGATTTCAAACTTGATGCTATAAATATGATACAAACAAAATTCCCTACTCCATTAACTTTGCCCCAAACTATTAAATTTTGCAAAA
>ML829137.1:96522-113022 GCA_009831015.1 Picea engelmannii | reverse complement strand
GCTTACATAAATTTATATACATTTACACAAGAAACTTATTATTAAATTCACTCCAATCCATATTCTAACTTGGTCTATTTAGTTACAACCAATGCAGAATAATAGGATCTAAATCCATCCTTGGAGGAATTCATTGTCACCAAATTCTAGAATCTCCACCTTAACAATAATTAACCTAATACCTTTCTCCTTCATTTTGTTCATCACCTTTTATGCAAGCCAAGAGAAGCCAAGCACCATCATAGCTTCTCTAAAAGTACCGGTTTTGTGAACATGTATGCGTAGTTCTATTTTGTATGCACTTTCTCAAGAGAGACTCCACGTTAATCTATGACATGTCTTACAAAATGGTACTTGATAGGTATATGTTCCTTTTTACTATCGTAGGATGGATTCTTATCCAAGTGACTATAGCTTTGAATATCACAAAGAAACTTTACTTTTTCCTGCATCCTTCCAAACTCACCAGACAAACATTTCAACCAAATTGCCTCTTTGCAAGCATGTGAAGCAGCTACGTATTCTGCTTCTGTAGTGGATAATGAAAAAATGTTCTGTAGCTTTGACATCAGAATCAAAATATCCACATACTAATTCACAACCACTATTAGAAGTGATACAATAATAGCTTGTGCCCCTCAGATACCAAAGCACCCATTTCACTGTTGCCTAGTGCTCTTTACCTGGATTTTCCATATATATGATGACAACCCCAACTGAATGTGAAATGTTCGGCCTTTTACAAACCATCACATACATTAGACTTCCTACTGCATTATCATATGGTATTTGAGACATATATTCCTTTTCTTCTTTTGTACTATGACATAAACTTGAAGAAAGATTAAAATGGGAAGCTAAAGGGACTAAAACTGGTTTCACATAGTTCATACCAAACCTCAAAAGTATATTCTCAACATACTTTTGTTGTGACAAACAAATCTTACCATTCATCCTATCTCTGAATATCTCCATGCCCAAAATCTACCTTGTTTCTCCTAGATCTTTTATATCGAACATCCTAGACATATGATCCTTTAACCTATTGATCTCAGTTATTCTTTCACTTGCTAAAAGAATATCGCCAACATACAATACTAAGATAATGAATATGCCATTATTCAATTACTTAAAGTAGACACACTGATCATACTCACTCCTTGTATAATTCTAGCTCACCATGAAAGATTCAAATTTCTTTTACCATTGTATGGGTGATTTCCTCAGACCATACAATGATTTCTTGAGCCTACAAACAAATTTCTTGCTGTGATTCTGAACAAACCCTTCAGGTTGTTCCATGTAAATTTCCTGATACAAATATCCATGTAAGAAGGAAGTTTTAACATCTAACTGCTCCAACTCCAAATCAAGTAATGTAACTAATTGCTATAGTGGGAAAACCCCTCTACGGACTACACTAGGGTTCTAAAATGTAGGCAGAGCTAACCATCTAAAGTCTCTTACTTTTTATCAACTATACTGACATTACCCCACAATCATACATAAAATACAAGGTATAGGGATCTGGTAGGCATACCTTAAAGTCTGCATCTAGTGTCGATCTCTTTTCTCTTATTTGTTTTCTGATCGAAGCCTCCTCCCAAGGCAGACCTGGATTAACCAAAAGACAAACAAGAAACTACAAGCATGCATTCTACATATGGATTAGTGGGTTAAACATCATAAACAAGAAATGTAAACAAATCATATAAGTTTAATATGTCATTTGGCGAGACGGAAAAAAGTAGTTCTTTATATTAATCTCACAAAAGTCACTTACAATGTGAGACCAACACTGCTCCTTGAACTCGGTCCCAGGATCCTCTTCACAATGAACCACCTACTTCCATGTCTCCTTCTCCTCTTTAGTTTTCTCTAGGGGAATGGAAAGGGCTTGCAATGGAGAAAAAGGGAATTCAGGCTCAAACTCACAATGTGGTTGTCGATTATTGGGGCAAAGGGGGAATATGGAAATGGGCAGAGTTTCTATGCTCTCATGCTTCTTTTTGAAATGGGACCCACACCCCTTCTTTTATAGGCCAGAAGAGATATGAACGGTTAGGGTGACTGGATATGGGAATTCAAATGGTTATGTAACAACACAGAAACCCGTATCCCTTTGCAATTTTCATTTTTTTTGATATTTTGTGAATGTATATGGGTTGTGGTGGTGCAACAAGCATGTGTACATGGTAAGTAATGGTGCAGGGCACGTACACCTTCAAAACAATGGTTTTTAGAAGAGATTGTTCAGTGATGGATTGGAAAAGATAACAAGTTAGATGGTCTAATGTCAGGTATGGATGTCTAGTGCAATTTAGGGTTATAACAGATTCCCCCTATTGTGTGAGGTCATAAGATCATCTGATGGCCGAAATACATTACAAATATTCACCAATGTACGAAGCGAGTGAGCCTAGGGACTAGATTTCAAGAGGTGCCATCTGCAAAAAAACAATTTGTCTCATCGAGGCGGGCATACCCATGCTCAGGATGAAATAAAATCATGGTTGACAATCAAATACACTGCAAATCCATGTCATATAACTATATAAAGTGTAGTCGCAGGCAATACACAACGGATCTACATCTCAAAAATCAAAAGATATACATGTATAGTATCCATCTTCAAGAATCCAATGATGCCTGATGGTTGGGGGTGAGGTCTTCAGAGCTCGAGAAACAACTTCAAAATCTTCAAAACTTGGGTAGGAGTGTAATATCAATGTACAAATTCACTACCTAGAGGTCATCGATGGCTTGTCGGGAATAGACAAGAGGATATTGGTGATCAGGAAGAGAACTTCATCGATTTTGAGAAAGGACTTGATTGGTCCTTCGGGGTGGCCAGTCATGAGGACAAGAGACAAACTATAGAAGGGAACACTAAAGTTTAGTAAAACTTCCCTTGGCCAAAAGAATGACAAATGATGAGACTCAGGCAACATGGAATTGACATAAGTTCAAGATGCAGAAGGCAATGCAATCTCTCCATATGTTTGGAAGGATAACCAAATGGAGGAGGACACAACTCTATGTAGTGAGAACAACCTCCTAAGGTCACATTAAATCCCTTAGCTTGATGAACAAATGAAAGGATGTGCTTTGTCCAAGGGTGACTCATTGTGCTGCCAAAAAAGAAAATACTTTTCCCTCCCTCTTTTTGGGGTATATTTGATTTTTTTTTTTTGTCTTTTTCAATAATCTTGGAAAGTTTGAAAAAGAATAAAAGAATTCTACATTACAAAGGAGGAATGAGTGTCACAAGCATACTAGTTACAAATGAAAGGAACACATAGATGCTCAGAGAAAGGGGGCATATGCAGGAAAGGGACACTCAAAAAAATCCTCCATGGGTCAAGGTGTCAAGATGTAGAGGCAAAGTGCTACAAGACTTGTGTATAAGGCATGCTTCAAATCGTTCAGTTGAGAGAAACATGGAGCTGGCATTAGGCCAAAGACACAGGAATGAAAATGTGATTAATAAGACATAATGATAATGTCCTTCGATGTAATTTTAATGAGACAAGAGAAGTTAGGCTCAACGATTTTTCATTTTTAGAGAGTCTGAAAAAGTGTAAAAGGAGACTCCACTAGGGTATCATTTTCAAAGGTAATCTATTTGGCTTGAAAAGGGGGTAAATTAACACCAAACATATGTCTATTAAAAATCATTTTAATGAGTGTGACAAAGACATTGTCACTCAACAATGTTTTCATATTTAAGGATTCTAAAAAGAGCTTAACTATGGACTCCATAAGGGATGTTCTTCTGGACCAATTTGACGAGTGTGAAGAAACCATGTCACTTGACCATCTTTTCAATTTTAGGGAGTCTAAAAAGAGATTAACTATGGACTCCATGGGGGTTCCTTTTCCGTAAATTTAGTCCCTTGGGCCCAAAAAAGGGGTAAATCTATACCTGAGAATACTCTTCTAGAGAATTGAGGCTCCTAGAGTATACCTTTGTTTGTTCATTTGACAATCTCGACTAAAAAAGGGGTAAACTATTGTCGGACATACGTGCCTTCAAATTTTAGTTTGGCGAGTGTGAAGGGAAACAAGATCACTTGAAAATCTTTTCATGTTTAGAGGGTCTGAAAAGGGCTTAAAAGAAGACCCATTGCGTTTCTGGAGTCTCGAGGGTGAGCTCAAGAGTGATAATGAATCATGAAAATGAAGCCCAAAATTGTAATCAGGAAAAACTAATAAGGACTCCTGAGCCTATAGTCAATAGTGACGACATGGACACCAAAATGAAACTAGGATCTACCTAGGGCATCCATATTAAGGTAGGATCTACCACTAAATTATGACACTTCTAGAGCAAGAGTGAGGTTTCCGTGTTGCAATTCGATGGGATTGATCCTATGGAAAAGAGAAAAATACAATGAGGTGCAACAAGTTGAGGTGGAATCCTATCTTATATGCACAAAGTTGGAAAAAATGACCTTTTGGCAAAAGACCTTTAAAAATGACCCAACTTTCAAAACATTTTCCAAATACCCAATGTAACACTTATCCTAACATCCCCCGAGAAACTCAAGAACCATAGCAAACGATTTTCAAGCTATAAGAAATGACAAAAGGGTCCAAAAAATGACAAAAAGGGTCAAAAAAGTCTATAAATAGAATGTTGGCAGCTCATTATCACTATTGTGAATTGAGAATTGATCGAAAGTCAATAAACACCCATTTTCCGAAAGAGTTGATTCTTGGAGCTTCAATGGACAAAACAAACTTCCGCTTGAACCAAGTAAGTACAAAATAACCTCTCTTGCATTTCCATTCTTCATTTTTGCATTTGTTTTTGTGTTCTCGGGGGGCGCTAACCTTTAAATAGGTTGAGCCTGCATGTACGCGGGTTGTCCAAGTACATCCTGCATGTGCGCACCTCCTGGCATTGATGTGTAATGGTGGGTGTTAAATGAAATTACTGGTGCTTATTAAATTGCCTCTACTTATGATCAAGGTATAAATATCGATATGTTTCTACTATTGTTACTACTGATGCTTATTGGTCGATAACTGGAACTAGGGTAGAAGATAACTTTCTCATGTACACATGCGACTGTTGCCAAGACAACCCGCATATACCCTCAAATGAGTGGAAAATAAAAAAAAACAAGAGTTAACTTTCCATCCATTTGTCATTTTGCAGAATGTATGTTCATTGGAGAGAGAGGGAGCATGGGGACATTGATTTTTTAGTCTCAGAGAACCCTACTGCTATCGTTGTTTTGTCACAATGTGGGTTTTTAAAGTTATTGTAGTGTCTTTTTATGAGGGCACAACCCATTTTGTTGAATGCTTTGATAGATTACTGGAATCCTGACACAGAGGCATTCATGCTCGAGGGGTAGCCATTGACTCCAATGACTAAAGATATTTACTTCCTGATTGGTCTCTCGAGGAGAGGGGATCCAGTCAACTTATGTACTTTTCCCCTCGAGCCTCACAACATTGAGGATTTGATTGGACTCCATTGCGAGGTTGGTACTGAGAAAGTAGGTTTTCATGTGCCTATACATATGATCAACAACCTATCACTCAAAGTGATAGTTCTACTCATTGAGTGGTTCACTGGATCCGTGGCTTTGCATCAGGATTCTTAGGCGCACATGCATTGTGCAATATAGTGCTTAAATGCATGGATTTTTGACTAGAGTACAACCATGGTGGATTGTATGAAGAGACAGCTAATAGAGTGTCGGATATGGGAGCATCAAAACTTCGGGTTTGGGACCGTTTTGTTTTTATTTTTCTTCAAGAGGGTACCCAGTCTCAGTCCTCGAGAGACTATACGAGGGCATGCAACCTCTCTCCCAACGTTATGTAGATGGGCGGCATTGTTACCGCGATAGGGGGGAGGGAGGACCAACGAGGACTTTGATGACAAGTTTTTTGATTGGTGGTCATGGAAGATTCCAGAAATAAAGGACTACCCCTATGCTGGAATCAATTTTTATAGGGATCCTGACATTCCTGTACCTCCCGGAGCGAAGCGAGGAGAGATGGGTAAGTTTTCTTTTCAAAGTTATTTATTTTTTATGTATTTTTATATATATCATTTTTTTTGTATACCAGAGTATCTAACACTTACGTATATTTTATGTACATACATGGGACCATTGCATCCAATAGAGTTCTCAGGGAATAGGCAGTGTCCTCGACCAGAGGCAGGACCAGCTACAGTCGTCGGACCAATAGCAGTAGCAAGGGGTCCTCTAGTCGGAGAGGCTGAGAGAGTATTGAGATGGGTAGAGAGGAACCTCATCACGCTCACTTGTACAATCCCTATGGTGGATATAGAGGATCTCCCACCGTCGATGCAACCTCACGTAGTTGGGGTTCCACGGACCTGGGTCTAGCTCTTCTGGCATTTGGAATATGTTGTTGTTCACTATGGTAGGGAACGTTTTGTATATTTTTGAGTGCATAAGCCCCATGAATCTTATTAGACATATTTTTGAGGCGCTTGTGCCCACCCATGTACTTTGATATTTTTGATATATATATGTGTATTTACATCTTTTTATGTCATATGGATTACATATATTTTACAAATGTATTTACATGTGCGTGTGTGTGCTTTTCCATACATGTGTGAAATATGCCAATATAATACATGATTAGCTAGAGTATCTGTGATTTGATTCAATCTCCTAGGAATATGGATATACGTAATGTAATCAAAGATTCATTCTAAGAGACGTACCATAAGGAACCTTTGGTGTAGAGTAGGATCATAAATGCAGTAAACCCCATTTAACTGGGACACAATCAGTTGAGCATCTAAGTAGACCCAAGGGCGAGAGATACCATGCGACAAAGCGTCACGAAGAAACTCTAAGACTACGCTATATTTGGTGACATTGTTTGTGGAATCACCTAAGCAAATACCTCCTGAAGATAAAAACTGGCCCTGAGGTGTGAAAATCACCCAAGCTGTGGAAGCAAGCCTCCGAGTGTGCCAGCTAGTGCCATCCGCAAACCCAAAGAACACCTCTAATTCACTTGACATCTGCCATAGTGAAAAACATCACATAAAAAATGACACATCCATAAAACCAAATAGACAAAAAACTAAAAAGAAAATGTATAAGACTATACATATGTTACAAGAAGTCACCCAAGACGACCCACCTACGAGTAATACTTCTTGAGGTAGAGCTCGTTTCTAGGCTCCACCAAAGAATCTCCCTCAAACTCCACTAGACGATAAGAGCCCTTCTTTAGAACCTTCTTCATGATGAAAGGTCTGAACCACATGGCTTTGAACTTACCTCCCGCCAAGGGGTCCTTATCTTTGTCATAGACTAGGGAAAGGTTTCCTTCTGAGAAAATCTGAGGATGGATAGACCAATCATACTGACACATGACTTTTTGTTTGTGAGCCTCGTTAGCCAAGGATGCATCGTGACACTGTTCATTGAGCTACTCAAGATATAATAAACACTCTTCAAGCGTTGAAGTGTTTGGAAATAACTGTACTACCAACTTTAGATAGGGGATCTGGCACTCTATAGGCAAGACTGCTTCCAGCCCATAAACAAGTTGAAAAGGTGATAAAACGGTTGCAGTCTTAACATACACTTGGTAGGACCATAATTCCAAGTACAACATCAAATGCCAATTTGACTTGGATGAATTGATCGTTCGCTATAAAATAGTCTTAAGGGATTTATTCACAGCTTGCACCTGACCATTCGCTTGTGGGTAGTAGTGTGATGAATGTTCTTTCCTCAACCCAAGATTTGATGTTGACTCATACATCATTTTGTTCTGAAAGTGACTTCCATGGTCAGTGACAATCTCTCTCAGAATGTTGAACCTTGCTATTATCTAGTTAAACAAAAAGAGAGTTGTTGTCTCCCCATTATCTTTAAGTGTTGCCATAGCTTCAACCCACTTTGTGAAGTAGTCTACTGCTACGATGATATAATGGTGCCCCTTATAGAAGGGGGGTTTCATGTNCAGCTTCCACCTGACCATTCGCTTGTGGGTAGTAGTGTGATGAATGTTCTTTCCTCAACCCAAGATTTGATGTTGACTCATACATCATTTTGTTCTGAAAGTGACTTCCATGGTCAGTGACAATCTCTCTCAGAATGTCGAACCTTGCTATTATCTAGTTAAACAAAAAGAGAGTTGTTGTCTCCCCATTATCTTTAAGTGTTGCCATAGCTTCAACCCACTTTGTGAAGTAGTCTACTGCTACGATGATATAACGGTGCCCCTTATAGAAGGGGGGTTTCATGTAGCATAATCAATCCCCCAATTGGTGAAGGGACCAACTGTGATGATGGGAAACATGGGAGTGGGGTGTTCCCTCATCTTCTGAGAGAAGATATGACATAGGTGGCACTTCTTGACCGATTCAACACAATCTTTGATTAATGTCCACCAAAAGTAACCGACTCATAGAATCTTTTGGGTTGTTTCCAACCAAGACAAATGACCACCACATGCTCTAGTGTGGAAATCGTTAAGTACGATTTCTACTTCTTCATGAGTGAGACACGGGCGAAGGATGCAATTTACACCTCGACGATACAGAGTGTCCTCAAGTATGAGATAGTTTTTGGCCTAGTAGAATATATGGCGAGGCTCATCATAAGAAGAAGAGGTGGGGCACTTCAAAGTCTAGATATAGACTAGTATATCTCTGTACCAAGGATCCGAAGATGCGATAAAAAACATGTCACCTTTGATAAGTGACTCCTCAGGTATAACATCACTTGATTAAACCAGAAGTTCTAAGATGAGTTCTGCAAAGACCAATGACTTTCTGGATTTTGCCAAGACAAAATCCAAGTCGAAGTCATGGAGAATAACTATCCATATACTAATCTTTCCATTGATCACACATTGTGTCAACACATATTGAAACTGATTCAAAATGGCAATGACGGTGGTCTTGTGAAATAAGATGTAATGATGGAACCGTTGGACAACATGAACTGTTGCCAACACAAGTTTTTCAATGTGGGAATAATTGACTTCCAGTCCAACCAGGCCTTGACATAGGTAATAAATCACATATTCAGAGAGAAAATCATCCTCCTGAACCAAGACCATATCGATGGTCACTTCCGCAGTGACCAAATACAATAATAAATCTTTATTATAATTGGGTGGCCGCAACAGAGGGGTCGATGTGAGGGAACTTTTCAATGCTTCGAAAGATCATTGAGCAGATTCATCCCAATGAAAAGGAACACCCTTCTTTAGTAAATTCATAAAACCCTTTGTGATCTCAGCATAGTTTTTGATGAAACGCCGTAAAAAGCTCACTTTTCCCTGTAGACTCTGAAGCTGAGGGACTGTGCACGCAGGAGGCAACTAAACTATTTCCTCAACCTTTAGAGGATCGACCATGATCCCTATCGTTGAAACTATGAAACATAACAGATGACCCAATGTTATGCAAAAGATGCATTTGTTTGCATTCAAGCGTATCCAGTAGTAGCGACATTGGTCGAAGGTGTGCAGGATTATCATCTCTCTTGTGAGATCATGATGCTAATTCATTGAGATAAGCCTTGAATATGTGTTTGAGATCATGGAAAGAAAAAGAAATGGCCCACTGAAATGTAGCTCCAACATTTTTCAAACCAAAAGGTATCTTTCGATAAGAGAATGTACCCCACGGACAAATGAAAGCGGTTTTGTGTTGGTCTTCAGGCTTGATATGTATTTGATTGTATCTTGAAAATCCATCCATGAAAGAAAAGGCTTCACAACCTGCGCATTCATAGACTGTCTGGTCAATAAATGACGTGGGGAAATTTTCCTTTGGATAGGTTTTGTTCAAATCATGGAAGTCCCTACATACATGAATTTTACCCTATTTTTTGTTGACTAGAACGGGATTTGACACCCATTGAGTCAATTGGACGGGGTGGATGAAACAATCTTGGAGTAGTTTCTCTACTTCATCCTTAATAGTTGTTGCTTTCCTAGGATTGAGTGGACAAAGCTTCTACCGGACTGTCTTAGAATCAGGATATGTCATGATTTCATGTTTGATGATTATTTGATCTATGCCTGACATTTTCTCGAAAGAGCAGGCAAACACATCGCAGAATTCTTTAAATAAATCTGTGTATATTCAAATCTCCTTGGGGGAGCAGTCCTCTCCGATGAAGATATTCTCGACGATGCCAGGGATTCTAGAGATATAAATAGGTATTGTTTGAGCAATGGTTTCCATATTTCCTTCAGCGTAAACAACATGTGTATCTAAAGGATTGATAGGACAAGCCTTATCTCCAGTCATACTCAGAGTGAATTCACCTACTTCAATTCTTCTTAACTTTGGGAGGAAGTAAGATTTGTGATGAAGATCATCCCAGGGTTTGTCCGGACTAGTCATTTCCTCAATAATTGCCTCGTTTGAGGGCAATACTAAGACTAAAGAATTAGTATTGGCAAGGGAACCTTGAGCCCATGTAGGCTCGAGAATCGGATCTAACCCCTGCCCGAGATTTGGATTGGGGTCGGTGAAAGATTGTTGGACCATAGAGTACGCAAATTATGTCATAGACAAAGGCATGTCCATGCCATGGTTCCCTGTCTCTTCCATCGTAGTTGATGGGGAAGGAAGAGTCCACAGATCGTTAAAGTAAGTCATGTGACGAGATTTGAAATATTTCAGCCCTAGGTTGGTCGGGGACAACCGATATGTACTGGACATTGTCGGTCAGAGGCGAGTAATCGAAAGTACCCATTAAATATGGGAAAAACCAACCCCTACATTGATGATGACAAGCTGAGGGTTATCAATCATTGGGACTGTGGATACCCCCAATGAAGGGTTAGGACGGGAGAAGGATAATTGATTAATGGACATGATCTAACCCTCGTGTGGAAACAACAAGACCTAAAAACTATCAAGACCACTACTTGCATAGCATAGGTCCAACTCCTTCCTAACAAGATATTGTAGTCAAGAGATGCATCGACCAATTCAACCTCGAAGCACATGGTCTTCCCCCCTAACTGCACGGGAAAATATTAGATGATTCCATGTAGTCGAAATGAATGACCGTCAAAAGTGGTAAGAAGAGTAGGTGATAGAGACAAAACAGGTTGGCCTATGGCCTTCCAACACGCCAAATAAATCATGGATTTAGAGGTGCCCTCATCAACCACCGTGTGGAAAATGTTCCAAGTAAAAGTTTTCGTGGTGTAAGCCACTACTATCTGAAACTCTACGTGGTAAGGAAGATGAGGTTTTAAGTCGATCATATAAAGCATGATCGTTCCCAGATTACAAGTCTCAGTAGATCCTAAAGAAACTAACAAAGCCTTTCTCTGGGAAGGGCAGCTCTGGAGGACTTCCAAAGAGGACATTGCATAAGGGGCTTGTGACAAATCCTCCACCATAGAGTTTTTTTGGGTGTCCCTTGTGTTTGGGTTGTCGGACGCTTTCTTGAACGTAGATTTGGGGATGCGTGTCATTGTTTCATCCAATGTCTTCTTAATATGGAGAGGAAGAGATGGGTTTTCGGCTTCTTTACCCTTCTCAGAGGTGTTTGGCATTCCATAGTCGCGTGTCCTAGTTGTTATGTCAACACTACCTTTCATCATGTACACATTCATGGACGAAGCATTACTCACAGATGGAGCAAGTCCTTGACTTCCCCCTTCCATGCTCAAAGAGTCTTCAGTCAAATTTTTTCCATGTAGAAATGGATTTGTTAACATGGCAGGATGTTTCTATGCCAATAAATTATGGGCCTTTGCAAGCCGAGGGAACTGGTGATTTGGGCGGTCTTCTGTGCAAAGATTACAAAGATACTTCGACTTATTATTTTAAGTGTTTCCCTAGCCAATATTATTGGTAGGTTTTTTATCCCCCTTACCCTTATTTCATTGTTTTTTCTTTCCTTCAAGTTGTTTGGTGGCCTTCGAGTTTGTCGATTGCACATTGTGTACATCGAACTTTTGGGTAGGGGGAATAGATGAACCAGTGGTCTGGCAGGACGCTTTCTTTTGTATGGACAATTGCTACAATTGATTTGACAGTTGATCGGTGGGCTTCGTTTTCACTGAACCAACAATACCATTGGCATGTGGTCTAGTTCTTTGTCTGGTCTTGTCAAGTATCGACCATGGTGCATCTGGAAAAACTTTGTAAAGTATACTTGAATAAGAGTAAATTAACTCTAGTTGTTGGGCTCTCATAATTGCATCTTCCTCTGAAAAGACCCCCGATGTTGCAACGTCTTTAGAAAAATGAGGTACCAAAGACTTAAGGAACCACTCAAGAAGGAATGTTGGTGGGACTGGTACTTTTATCAAACTCTTCCAGTGTCTCCATTCTTGGATGTGATCGGAGATATGGTCCACTTTTGTCTGCTCAAATTTGTTCAGCAATTCAGTGTCGGTGTCGTATCTCATGGGTAATTGGAAATGGTTTAGGAAATCCATTTCCAATTTACTAAAGGAAGAGTATCTTGAGTGGTTGAGCTAAATGTACCATTTTGTAGCACTCCTGATGAGAGTGCATTGAAAAAAACGCAACTGGATGGAGTCGTCTCTCAAAGAGTTGGACGAGCACCATAAATGGAAGGTAGTCACACGATCTCCTAGATATTCATTAGGATTAGAATCAAACTTTGGAATGTCCGAAGGAAACTTGATCAGCATGGGATGCCAACGTGGATTGTGAAATATGGGATCATTTAATACCCTTGTCAATTTTGGCAAGTGCAGAGTTGTCAGAAACAATAATTTGGATTGTTGATTATAACCAGGGAAAAAGGAGCCTACAGTTTGGCTCACACCAGGTTGCTAGGAAATTTAGGTTGATGGCCAGGGTTCTGGTAATAACCATGGTAATGACCAGCGTACATATTTTATGCTTGTTGAGACGTCATCGGCTGACTCCCGTAATAGGACGTAAAGGGTTGGGCTTGCATCACATTCCAAGGATTTTGGGAAGGGTTGACCCCTATCGATCCGATGGGCATAGGTGTTGAGCCTTGCACAGGGTTCCATTGGATATGGAAGGGGTTTCCCCCAGTCGACATCCCTAACAATGGAACTAATCCCTGCCATGTATTTCAAAGTCCTTGTGGGGAAGGAATTCCTAAGTTTTCCCCCTGTGCAGGAATAGTACCCTGCATAGGATTTTTTTTTCCATAACCGGGGTTTCCCCCAATTGAGACAACAACTGAAGAGAATGTGTTGCTACAAAATGTGCAGAACAAAGAGAACGGTGTTGAACCTACCGGCATGCTATAAGAAGGAAGTCCTTGACTACCTGCTCCAATTGAACTATAGTTTACGTGTGGCATGACAGAGTGTTGGTGCGCACTGTCGAATGAAGGGGATGAAGGAGGTATATGACCCCTTCCATAAGGGAAAGCATTATAGGGAGCTAAATTTCCCCCCATGGATCCTCGCAGAGGAGCATTGGAGCTCCCTGCCCCGAGACAAAAAGTCTGTAGAGTGGAGTAGGAAAGCACAGTGCTCGTACCGAATCTAGGCATCCCATATGAGAACAGAGGGTCTGTCATACTATAGGTGAATGGAGCAGTGATCACATCCATAGACAGAATCAGACCATTGCCCTAGGTAGAGGAATTCGAGACCATAGTGGTACAGACCAATGACGGTTGATTAGGAGGCAGAACACCCCCTGTAGTGACATCCATAGAGGGAATATTAGTATTCCCTGAAGAAGTACTAGCATTTGTTTCTATCGCTACTTGTGACACTACCTGACGCTCATAAGGTTGAACCTGTAGAACGATGGGCATTGATAGATCAATGATTGGAGGGTTATACAGAACAAGAGCTTCTTCTCTAAGGTCATAAATTATTGGTTCCTCCGGAATCAAATATTCTCCTCTTAGATATGAGTCAGGCACAATTTCATGTAACCTGGTCACCTCAAAAGACCCTTGTTGGTCTAGTTTTCACCTTACCGGTGGTGGCGGTGGCTTGAGATCAACCGGTGGTAGGCCCAAAAGCCTTTGCGACCAGTGGAACTCCCGATCCTCCACTGTGTGAGAAGATCATTGAAAAACTAGGGATTTCTATAATCATTTTAAAAACCAGTACACACTAGAAAAATATCCTATGAGACAAGACACGCATATCATTAGCTAGTTGGAAGAATAGTTACACCAGCCAACACTAGAGAAACTTACCGGTGCATGTGAAACTCAAACACGAAAGAACCCTCTGGGTAAACTAAGAAATGTGTGGCTCGATGTCTTCCCTAGGTACTGCGGTATATCCCTACAGTCACCTGTGTAAGTCACTAAGATAAAGGCAACTAGATTTCCAGTGCGTAAATAGTTACCAGGCGGGTACAGTCAACAGTCGGGTGGAACGCAATGAGAAGGGTATCAAGCCTAAAACCTATCAAGGGTATTGAAATTTTTTTTTTTGGAAGATGACTGAGGACCTTGAATGGATTTGAGACCCACGAAGCTCCATGGCAAATGCGATCAATGGAATCCCAAGATAAGCCCTCTATATGTGTTCCCCACTATTCTTGTTCCGGCTTTGGAGGGGTTATCTCTTCTACCTTTCCACACATGACCTCCTGCTTATCCCCTATGTTATAGGGGGCTCTCAGATAAATTTCATGGTTACTGGAATTTCAAGCACTCCCTAGCACAGACTCTTATGTTTGTTTTTGTAGCCTTGAAGATTTTCCTCTCCAATCCTAAATCAAGGCTCTAGCCTAGACTGCGTTGATGGACCCTACAAACACGAAGTATAATACCTTTTAATTAAGATTTAATTTTAGTGGTTGTCTTAAGTCAAAATAAATGGAAATGAAACCAATGATGTTCTTTAAGAGATGGAAGAGAAGAGCATAATATGAAACTGGAAGCAAAACTACTTCTTCTTCACAAAATATTTGCCAATTTAAACTCTTTCACCAAACTTTTCGTAACTAATTTTCTCATATCTTTGAAAAGAAAAACTTGAACAAAAATTTTCCTCAACTACGAGATACTTAATTTCCTAACCATTCAAGTAAATAACTTAAGAAAACTTTCTTTTTCCTTGGTAAATAAAGTCACTAACCTAAACTACTTTACCAAACAAAGAGATGCAAGTTTTTTTTTTTATTGTTTTATGCTTCAAAACAAGAAATTTGAAAATGGATTCTTTTCTTTTCTTCTAAAGAAAAAAAGGGAAAAACGAAGACAAGACAGGGCCAAGAAATGGATTATTTCCCAATCAAATATCACAGTGAGTCACGGACAATACCAAACAGGCGGATCAAAGAAGACTCACAAACTTGTCTAAAAACCCTATTAAAGAAAACACAATAAATCTTTGGTTAGAAGAAAGCTAAACTGAAATCAGACCTAGGCTACAAACTATTATAACAAGGACCAGGACTATATCAAGAAAACCCCTGAGAAGTGTGACTCCTAACAGGGAAGAGGATGACTGCCACTTATTAAAAAAAAAAAAAAAAAAAAATCTCAATATACGCGCTACTAACACTTCAACAACCAGCGTATGTACGTGGGCTATTCAAGGGAAGGGCGCATATACATGTGTGCAGGCCCACTTGCTATAGAGAAAAAACCCCTCTATGGTGATCCAAAATCGGATCCAGAAGCCTAATAGGGCTTGAAAAATGCTCAAAAATGAAAGTTCTCATAATCTGACGAAACCATCAAACGGGCTCCGTATGCGAAAGTTATCGCGTTCTAATCGGAATCCCAAACAGGTAAAAAGTCAAAGGTCAACTGGTCAAAAAGTCAATGCTGATGACATCAGCATGATGACTGTGCAGGAGATGATGTGGAACTCTATGGCTGATGGTGATTGGGCAGGTTCGCTGACAAGGCAGGCATGTGGCAGGCAACTGGACCAGTCAATAACTAACAAGTGGCATTAATCCGTCAAATGGGGAGATGCCACGTGGCCCAGTCATGGGAAGCCACGTGGCACCCAGTCATCAGTTGAAGTGGAATGTTTAAAAAAAAAATGTTTTTGGGGTCCATGGGATTTGAACCCATGACCACCACCAAGACTAACACCTTAAGAAATGGTCCTTTACCAATGTGCCACATTAATGTTTATGTTATGAAACCCACATTATGAAATATATTGCAAAGTATTGAATCGAGAGGGGCCAACGCTTATCCCTTTGGGCTAGCGCTTGGCCATATGAAACCATATGACCCTGTCAAGGGGGCGCACGCTGGGAAAAAGGGGGCTAGCACCCTATTATAACTATAAAGTGGGTTTATAACTAAATTTTGGGTTTTTAACAATATTAAACCTATTTTTAATTAATTTTCTCCATTTTTGGGAGTTATTAGGCAGTTTTGGAGCCTAAATTCTTGGAGGAAGTTGGAGATGAGCAAACAACTTCCCAGCTATATAACCCAGACCTTTTTGAGGCCATAGGAGGGCATTCAGAGCAGAATTATGCTGAGGAGAAGACAAGCTAAAGCCATTTTGAGGCAGAGAAGATTTTGAGGAGGAGACACTGTTGGATCATTT
>ML829137.1:84559-95155 GCA_009831015.1 Picea engelmannii | reverse complement strand
ACGAATCAAGTTGGCATCTTTGAGGCTTGCAGGTACAACTCTTATCTGGTGGCAGAGAAAGCTACAAAAAGGAACACAAAATGTGGGTAATGTATTTCCATCATGGAAGGATTTCATTTCTGCACTTAGGAAACAATTCTATCATTTGGGTTATAAAGAAAAAGCAATAATTGAATGGCAATCTTTAAAACTAAGAAAAGGAAAAACAGTACAAGAATACACCAATGGATTTAGAAAAATGGCATTAATGTTAGACATTCCTTTGCAAAGACAAGAAAACCTTATGAAGTATATATGAGGTTTGCCTACGCATATTAGAAACATTGTTTTCATGTTTGGACCCACTAACCTTGATGAGGTTTCTGTTCAAGCTACGTATATTGAAGCAGGGAAAGCAAGTGTGTCAGGGGAATCATTGTCTTCGAGGAAAAGGTATGGCAATGCAAAGAATGAAAATGCAGTGTCAAAGAAGGAATGAAAGCCCTCTTGCAAGCATTGCAAGAAAGAGGGACATGATGAGGACAGATGTTGGCAGTTGCATCCCGAGAAGAGGCCAAAGTGGTTCAAAGAAAAGAAGGGAACACAAACAGTGGCAATGACACCAAAGCCCATAGACTTGGGATCGGATTCAGGTGATGAGTCTAAGATTTCATTGGTTGGTATGATAGGTAAAAATGGTGAAGAGATTGATTGTAGAAGCAATTTGTTTCATATAAGGGTAATCATGCGACACACTAAGATAGACACATTAATCGATAGTGGATCTCAATCTAATCTAATCTCAGAAGAATTGGTTAAGAAATTGGTATTAAAAACACAAATTCATCATAAGCCTTACACACTTAAATGGATGAGAAATCATCATCAAATGCACATAACAAAACAATGCACAATCAAATTTGCAATTTCATCTAAGTATGTGGACGAAGTAACTTGTGATGTTGTGTCGTTAAGAGAATGTGGAATGATATTAGGTAGTCCATACTTATTTGATCATAAGGCAATCTTCTACAGGACAAAGAATCAATATCAATTCACTAAGGCAGGTCATGATTATGCGGTTCATGCTCATCGTGTTAAAGAAAATAACACACTTCAAACATTGGAACAATTAACGAATGCAGTTGTTTCAAATGAAGTAATTGATCTTAAGCAAGAACAAAATATGGTTGTTGAATGGAAAATCAATCATAAGTTGCCTCAAGATAAAATGTAGGTAGAGATAACCATCTAAAGTCTCTTACTTTTTATCAACTATCCCAACATTACCCCACAATCATACATAAAAGACAAGGTATAGGGATCCGGTAGGTATACCTTAAACTCCGCATCTAGTGTCGATCCATTTGCACTTAGTTGTTTCCTGATTGCAAGTCTCCTCCCAAGGCTGACCTGCATTCACCAAAAGACAAAAAAAAAACTACAAGAATGTATTCTACATATGGATTAGTGGGTTAGACATCATAAACAAGAAATGTAAACAAATCATATAAGTTTAAGACATCATTTGGCGGAATGGAAAAAATAGTTATTTATATTAATCTCAAAAAATTCACTTATAATATGAGACTAACACTACTCCTCAAACTCAATCCTAGGCTCCTCTTTACAATTCACCAATTGCTTCCAAGTCTCCTTATCATCTTCAGTTCTCTCCAGGGGAATGGCAAGGGCTTGAAATGGAGAAAAAGGGAATTATGGCTCAAACTCACAATGTGGTTGCTGAATATTGGGGCAAAGGGGGAATACGGAAATGGGCATATTTTCTATGCTCTCGTGCTTCTTCTTGAAATGGGACCCCAACCCCTTATTTTATAGGCCAAAAGAGATATTAATGGTTGGTGGGACTAGATATGGGCAGTCAAATGGTTATGTAATGGACCAGAAACTCGTATCCCTTTGCAATTTTCATTTTTTATGATATTCTATGAGTGTACGTGGGCTGTAGTGGTGCAACAAGTGTTTCTACGCAAGCAGTAATGGTGAAGGGCACATACACCTTCAAAACAATGGTTTTTAGAAGAGCTTGTTTAATGATGTCTTGGTAAAGATAGCAAGTGAGATGGCTTGATGCCAGGTATGCATGTCTGGTGCAATTTAGGATTATAACAAATGCCCCCTAATGTGTGATGTCACAAGAGCATTTGATGGCCGAAATACATTACAAATATTCACCAATGTATGAAGCGAGTGAGCCTAGGGACCAAAGTTTAGGAGGTTCCATCTACAAAATAATAATTTGTCTCACTGAGGCGGGCATACCCATCCTTGGGATGAAATAAAATCATGGATGCCAATCAAATACACTATAGATCCATGCCATATAACTATATAAAGTGTATCCGTGAGCAATACACAATGGATATACATCTCAAAAATCAAAAGATATAAATGTATATTATCCATCTTCAAGAAGCCAATGACACCTGATGGCTGGAGATGAGGTCCTCATAGCTCAAGCAACAACTTCAAAATATTCAAAAATCAGGTAGGAGTGTAATATCAGTGTACGAATTCACTACCCAAAGGTCTTCGACCACTCGTCGAGAACATACAAGAGGATTTTGGTGATCATGCAAAGAACTTCATTGATTTTGAGCAAGGACTTGATTGGTCTTTCGGGGTGGTCAGGCATGAGGACAAGAGACAAATTGTATAAGGGTCGACTAAAATTTAGTAAAACTTCCCTTGGACAAAAGCATGACAAATGATGAGACTCGGGCACCATGACATTGACATAAGTTCATGATGGAGGAGGCAACACAAACTCTCCATATGTTTGGGAAGATAACGAAATGGAGGAGGAAACAACTCTATGTAGCGAGAATAGCTTCCTAAGGTCAC
Organism: Picea engelmannii; assembly: GCA_009831015.1. Lineage (NCBI taxonomy): Eukaryota > Viridiplantae > Streptophyta > Pinopsida > Pinales > Pinaceae > Picea > Picea engelmannii. The sequence goes on along the minus strand of ML829137.1, from coordinate 92,311 downwards.
ATTAAATATCAGATCTTGATGAACAAATGAAAGGATGTGCTTTGTCCAAGGGAAATGCATTGTGATTCTAATAAGAAGAAAATACTTGCCCTTCCTCTTTTTGGGTTATATTTGATTTTTTTGTCTTTTTCAATAATCTTGGAAAGTTTGAAAAAGAGTAAAAGAATTCTACATTACAAAGGAGGAATGAGTGTAGAAGACATACTAGTTCCAAATGAAAGGAACACAAAGATGCTTAGATCAAGGGGACATATGCAGGAAAGGGAAACTTAGAAAATCCTCCATGGGTCAAGGTGTCAAGACACAGAGGCAAAGTGCTACAAGGCTTGCATATAAGGCATGCTTCAAATGGTATAGTTGAGAGCAACATGGAGCCGGCATTAGGCCAAAGACACGGGAATGAAAATACAATTAATAAGACACAATGATAACATCCTTCGATGTAATTTTAATGAGCCAAGAGGAGGTAAGATCGACGGTTTTTCATTTTTAGAGAGTCTGAAAAAGCGTAAAAGGAGACTCCACTGGGGTACCTTTTTCAAAGGTAGTCTATGCGGCTCGAAAAAGGGGTAAACTAGCACCGAACATATGTCTATTCAAAATCATTTTAACGAGTGTGACAAAGACAATATCACTCAGAAATATTTTCATATTTGAGTCTAAAAATATCTTAACTATGGACTCCGTAAGGGATGTTCTTCTGGAACAATTTAATGAGTGTGAAGAAACAAGGTCACTCGACCATATTTTCTATTTTAGGGAGTCTGAAAAGAGCTTAACTATGGACTCCATGTGGGTTCCTTTTCCGTAAATTTAGTCCCTGAGGCCCGAAAAAGGGGTAAATCTATACCTGAGACTAATATTCTAGAGAAACAAGGCTCCTAGAGTATAACTTTATTCATTCGTTTAACCATATGGACCAAAAAAGGGGTAAAGTACCATCGGACAAATGTGCCTTCGAATTTTAGTTTGGTGAGCATGAAGGGAAAAAAGATTGCTCAACAATCTTTTCATGTTTAGACGGTCTAAAAAGGGCTTAAAAGAAGACCCGTTGTGTTTTGGGAGTCCCAAGGGTGACGTCAAGAGTGATAATGAATCATGCAAATGAGGCTCAAACTTGTAATCAGGAAAACCTAATAAGGACTCCCTTGCCTATAGTCATTAGTGACGACATGGACACCAAAATTCAACTAGGATCTACATAGGGCATCCATGTGAAGGTAGGATCTACCACTAAATTACGACACTTCTAGAGAAAGAGTGAGGGTTCTATGTCACAATTTGATGGGATTGATCCTATGGAAAAGAGAAAAAGACAATGAGGTGTAACAAGTGGAGGTGGAATCCTATCTTATATGCACAAAGTTGGAAAAAATTACTTTTTACCAAAATACCTTTAAAAACGACCCAACTCTCAAAAAATTTCCTAAATACCCAACGTAACACTTATCGTAACATCCCCTGAGAAACTCAAGAACCATAGTAAACGATTATCAAGCTAGAAAAAAAATGACAAAAGGGTCGAAAAAATGACAAAAAGGGGCCAAAAGGTTTATAAATAGAAGCTGACAGCTCATTATCACCATTGTAAATTGAGAATTGACAAAAAAGTTAAAAAAAAACCTTTGCCAAAAGAGTTGATTCTGGGAGCTTATGTGGACGAAATGAACTTCCACTTGGACCAAGTAAGTACAAACTAGCCTCTCTTGCATTCCCAATCTTCATTTTTGCATTTTTTTTTGTTTTTTTGGGGGGTGATGACCCTTAAATAGGTCGTCCCTACATGTACGTGGGTTGTCCAAGCACAACCCACATGTACATGTGGGTAGAAGATAATTTTCTTGTGTGCACACACGACTGTCCCCAAGACAACCTGCGTACACCCTAAAATAAGTGAAAAAGAATGAAAAATGAAATTGTTAACTCTCCATACATTTGTCATTTTACAGGATGTATGTTCATTGGAGAGAGGGGGAGCATGAGGGTTTTCATTATTTGGTTTTAGAGGACCCTGCTACTATCATCGTTTTGTCACAATGCGGGTTGTTAAAGTTCTTCCAGTGTCTATTTATGAGGGCACAACCTAGGTTGTTGAATGCTTTGATAGATTACTAGCATCCTGACTCAGAGGAATTCATGATCAAGGGGTAGTTGTTGACTCCAATGACTGAAGATATTTACTTCCTGACTGGTCTCTCGAGGAGAGGGGATCCATTCAACTTGCATACTTTCCCCCTCGGGCCTCACAACATTGAGGAGTTGATTGGAATTCATTGCAAGGCTGGTACTAAGAAAGTAGGTTCTTGGGTGCCTATACATAAGATCAGAAACCTATCACTCAAAGTGATATTTCTACTCGTTGGGTGGATCACTAGATTTGCGAATTTGTATCAGTCTTCCTAGGTGCACATGCATTGTGCAATACAGTTCTTAAATGCACGTATTTTTTACTGGAGTACAACCATGTTTGATTGTATGAACAGACAACTAACATAGTGTTAGATATGGGAGCATCGAAACTTCGGGTTTGGGACCATTTTTTGTTCCTTTTTCTTCGAGAGGGTACCCAGTCTCAATCCTCGAGAGACTATACAAGGGCATGAGGCCTCTCTCCCAGCACTATGCATATGGGCGGTGTTGTTTCCCTGACAGGGGGGAGGGAGGACCATCGAGGTATTTAATGACAAGTTTTTTTACTAGTGGTCACGATAGATTCTGGCAACAGAGGACTACCCCTATGCCATGATCAATTTTTCTAGGGATCCTGACATGCATGTACCTCCCGTAGTGGAGCGAGGAGAGATGGGTAAGTTTTCTTTTCAATGTTATTTATTTTTTATGTCTTTATATATATATATCATTTTTTTTGTATACCAAAGTATTTGACACTTACGTATCTGTTATGTACAGATGTGGGACCAATGCGTCCAGCATACTTGTTGAGGACTAGCTGGTGTCCTTGACCAGAGGCAAGACTAGAAGCAATAGTAGGGGGGCCTCCAGCCGAAGAGGCTAACAGAGTATGTAGACAAGTAAAGTGGAACCTAACCGCGCTCACTCATACATTCCCTATGGTGGAGATTGAGGATCTCCCACCGTTGATGCAAACTCATGTAGTTGGGGTGCCACGAACCTGGGTCCAGCTCTTCTAGCATTTGGAAAACACTTGTTTTCACTATGGTAGGGCCAACAGGCCTTTCCCTTAGCTAGGATAGACTATTGATGTGCCAAGAGAACTTTTTGTATATTTCTTAGGGCATAAGTATATTTTTTAGGGCATAAGCCCCATGACTCTTACTAGACATATTTTTTGAGGCACTTTCGCCCACCCATGTCTTCTAATATTTTTTGATATATATATGGATATTTTACATATTTTTACATTTTATGGATTACATCTATTTTACATATGTATTTACATGTGCATGAGTGTTATTTTTCTTACATGTGTGCAATATGCCAATCTAATACATGATTAGCTAGAGTGTCTGTGATTTGATTCAATCTCCTAGGAAAATGAATATAGGTAATGTCATCAAAGCTTCTTTCTAAGAGACGTACCCCAAGGAACCATCAGTGTAGTGTAGGATCATAAATGCGGTAAACCCCATTAAACTGAGACACAACTAGTTGAGAATCTAAGTAGACCAGAGGTGAGAGATACCTTGCAACAAAGCATCACGAAACAACTCTAAGACTACATTGTATTTAGAAACATTGTTTGTGGCGTCACCTAATCAGATACCTCATGAAGATAGCAATTGGCCTTGATGTGTGAAAATCACCCAAGCTGTGAAAGAAAGCCTCTGAGTGTGCCGACTAGTGTCATCCGCAAACCCAACGAACACCTCTGATTCATGTGACATCTACCACAATGAGAAATATGACATCAAAAATGACACGTCCATAAAACCAAAAAGAAAAAAACTAAAAAGAAAATGTATAAGACTATATATATGTTACCATAAGTCACCCAAGGTGACCCACCTATGATTAATACTTCTTGAGGTAGAGCCCATTTCTAGGCTCCGCCAAAGCATTTCCCTCAAATTCCACCAAATGATAAGCAACCTTCTTTAGAACCTCCTTTACGATGAATGGTCCAAACCACAGGGTTTGAACTTGCCTACCCCTAGGGGATCCTTATCTTGGCCATAGACTACGACAAGGTCACCTCCAGAGAAAATTTGAGGACAGACAGACTGATCATACTGACACTTGATTTTATTTTTTGTGAGCCTCATTAGCCAAGGCTACATCCCGACGCTACTCATTGAGCTACTCAAGATATAATAAACGCTCTTCAAGTGCTGAGGTGTCTAGAAATAACTGTACTTCCAACTTTAGAGAGGGGATCTGGAACTCTATAGGCAAGACTACTTCCAGCCCGTAAATGAGTTCAAAAGGTGAAAAACCCATTGGAGTCTTAACAAACATTTGGTAGGCCCATAATTCTAAATACAACATCAAATGCCAATTTGACCTGGCCGAATTGATCGTTCACTGTAAAATAGTCTTAAGGTACTTATTCACGGCTTCCACATGACCATTCACTTGTGGGTAGTAGGGTGATGAATGTTCTTGCCTCAACCCAATATTTGATGTTAACTAGGACACCATTTTGTTCTAAAAGTATCTGCCATGGTCAGTGACAATCTCTCTTGGGATGTCTAACCATGTTATTATATGGTTAAACAAAAAGAGAGTTGTTGTCTTTCCATCATCTTTAAACATTGCCATAGCTTCGACCCAACTTGTGAAGTAGGCTTCTGCTACGATGATATAACAGTTCCCCTTTGCATAAGGGGGGTTGCATGTAGTGTAATCAATCCCCCACTTGGTGATGGGACCAACTATGATGATGGGAAACATGGGAGCGGGGTGTTTCCTCATCTTCCGAGAGAAGATATGACACTGGTGACACTTCTTGACTGATTGAACATAATATTTGATTAATGTCGGCCAAAAATAACCGACTCGTAGAATATTTTGGGTTGTTGCCAACCCAAAAGAATGACCACCACATGCTCTAGTGTGGAAATCATTAAGCACAATTTTCTCTTCTTCATGAGTGAGACACCGATGAACGATGCAATTTACAACTCAATGATATAGAGGGTCCTTGAATATGACATAGATTTTGGCCTGGTGGCATATACGATGATGCTCATCACAAGAAGTAGAGGTGGGGCACTTCAAAGTTTGGAGATAGACTAGTATATCTTTGTACCATGGGTCCGAAGACATGATAAAAAACATGTCTCTTTTGATGGGCGACTCCTCCGATATAACATCACTTGATTTGACCAGAAGTTCTGAGATGAGTTCCACAAAGACCAACGAATTTTTAGATTTTGTCGAGACAAAATCCAAGCTGAATTCCTGGAGGATAACTATCCATATGCTAATGTTTCCACCAATCACATGTCGTGTCAATGCCTATTGAAACAGATTCACAGCGACAATGATGGTGGTCTTGCAAAACAATATGTAATGATGAAACCATTGGACATTATGAATTGTTGCCAACACAAGTTTTTTAATGTGGGAATAATTAAGTTTCGGTCCAACCAGGCCTTGGCTCATGTAATAAATCACATATTCTAAGTGCAAATCATCCTCCTGAACCAATACCATATCGATCGTCAATTCCGCAGCAGACAAGTACCATAAGAAATATTTATTATAATTGGGTGGCTGCAACAAAGGGGTAGATGCGAGGGCATGTTTCAATTCTTTGAAAGAGCATTGAGCAGCTTCGTCCCAATGAAAAGGAACATCCTTCTTGAGTAAACGCATAAAAACCTTTGTGATCTTGGAACAGTTTGTGATGAAACATCATAAAATGTTCACTTTTCCCTGTAGACTCTAAACCTAAGGACCGGGGGGGGGAACTAAACTATCGCCTCAACCTTTAGAGGATTGACCATGACCCCTATTGTTGAAACTATGAAACTTAAAAGACTACCCAATTTTAGGTAAAATCTGTAATTATTTGGATTCAATCGGATCCGGTAGTAGTGACATCACTCAAAGATAAGTCAGAGGTGTGAGGGATCATCAAATCTCTAGCAATATCATGACGCTAAATCATTGAGATAATCCTTGACTATGTGTTTGAGATCATGGAAAGAAGAAGACATGGCATGTTGAAATGTAGCTCCAACAATTTTTAGACCAAAAGGCATTTTCCGATAAGCGAATGTACCCCATAGACAAGTGAAAGTTGTTTTTTGTTGGTCTTTGGGCTTGATCTGTATTTGATTGTATCTCGAAAAACCATCCATGAAAGAAAAAGCTTCGCAACCTCCGCATTCATCAAGTATCTAGTCGATAAATAGCATGGGGAAATTTTCCTTTGGAAAGGCCTTGTTCAAATCATGGAAGTCTGTACATATGCAAATCGTACCTTGTTTTTTGTTAATTGGAATGAGATTTGACACCCATTGAGTCAATTGTATGGGGTAGATAAAACCAACTTGGAGTAGTTTCTCTACCTTATCTTTAATAGCTGCTACTTTCCTAGGATTGACTGGATGAAGCTTCTACCAGACCAGCTTAGCATTAGGATATGTCGTGATTTCATGTTCGACGATTCTTGGATCTATGCTTGGAATTTTCTCGTAATACTAAGCAAACACATCACAAAATTCTTTAAATAAATCTGTGTAGATTTGAATCTCCTCGGGGGAGAAGTATGCTCTGATGAAGACATTCTCCATGATGCTAGGGATTTTGGAGACATCAATAGGTATTGTTTGATAAATGGTTTCCATATTTCCTTCAACGTAAATAGTGTGTGTAGCCAAAGGATTGATAGGACAAGCCTTATCTCAAAACATAGTCAGAGTGAATTCTCCTGGTTCAATTCTTATTAACTCTGAGAGAAAATAAGATCTGTGATAGAGATCATCCCAGGGTTTGTCCCAACTAGTCATTACCTCAATAATCACCTCATCTGAGGGAAAGACTGTTATCACTGAAATTTCATCTGCACATGGCGACAAGAACTCCACATCATCAAAACAACAATGAATTCATTCATGGCACTAAATTAAGTTCATAGCATTCCAGAAGAGTCAAAAACTATACAAAGTAACCAAAAATTGAAGGGAGATTTACAGCAGTAGAGTGCGCGCGCGTATGCGCGGGACAAAAACGTGTTGCGCGCGCATGCGCGCGCCCGACGCGCGACTGTCCACATAAAAAGCCGTGCATATGCTAATACAGCGCATTAATTTCTTAAGTTGGCCTCCCGACCGCCTATGGACCGGCCCCCGAGATGATTTGACCCTCGGATCAGGGTCGGCTCTGCAAATTTCGGCGAATTAATGGCTTAACTGAACAATAAATAGGTCCGTGTTTACACTAGAAGTTGGTTACATGACCGCCTAGAAAATGTTATAAATAGTCGTGGAGACTCATTGTTTCAGCAGAGAATTCCAAGTAAAGTTACGTTGTCCAGATTCGGAGCTCAGTCTTTGAAAAGCCATCTATCAAATGGCCTAACTCAGAGTTCTTTCACTGTTCGTTTCAGCTCTACTTGTTTTGTAAGGAAAGCACAATCTTGAGGGCCCCGAAGGACCTTCCACTGGAGGGAGAGGGAACCCCTATCTCTTCCCTCAGCATGTGCTCTGGTTTCGCTAATAAGATCAAGCCCGAAACCATTGATGACTCCCTTGTCTCATGTTTGATGTTTTTGTTTGTTTTCGAACTGTTATTTGCTTTCAGCTGTTAATTAGATTGTATTCT
>ML829137.1:63905-79158 GCA_009831015.1 Picea engelmannii | reverse complement strand
CCCTCCTTGGGGCATGCATTTTTTTACACTGGGGCACCCGTTTCTGTATTTGTACATTTTTTTCCCAAAATTATTTATTATTTATTATTTATTATACAAACACCTTTACCTTCAGTCAATACATTCTTTGTTGTCACCATTGGCGACTTTCTTTTTTTGGCCATACGCAACCCATGTCACCCTTGGATTGGAGCAGTACTTATCATTTACCCTTGCCGACATCGTCCATATCTTCAGAGTACCCCGCAGGTCAGTTACCTCTACCCTCTGAATTGGTTCACCTTGTCCCGCCTCTGGCACAACTTAGCCCCGGTCTTGTCGTCCCCCTGACACTCGACCTTGTTATGCAGTTGCGACCACCGTTTCTCTCATATATCCTCCAACCAAGGGCAGTCTTGAGTCATCCCACTTCTTGACTTTGTCCATGTACCTCTGTCACTTCATCACCTCAATAGATTCCACGGAGCACCTTTTTGCCTCTGGGAGTCACGTCCCCCTTTTGTCGACATCAGCACACTTTTCCAGAAGGGCGACAGTATCTTGATTCTCATTTCCTATGTTAATGAGAGATCTCGGATGGCACAGGGGGAAACACCATTGCTCCCTGCTGTCGTTGGCCCCCATAACATTCGATGCCAACACTCTCTCATGTTATGGTGGGTCTTACTTTGCGACTATTGCAGTTTTTATCATTTTCCGAAGACCTCTGAACATGGTAGGGCCATCAATGCCCACATCATCATTGTTGATTATCACAGTGATCATTGCCTATTATTTAGAGTATGTTCCGTTGCATAATTGTCTTCTGCCTTTATCATTTACCACCCCTGAGGGCGCTGCAGTTGTCTACACCAACACTTCCGTCATCGTTTTTCAGAGTTACATCACACGAGCATGGGGCATGCCCGCCTCGTTTGTACACAGTTGTATATTGTTTTTTTTCTCATACACGTCTCTCAGAAGGTCGAGATACCGGTTCCTTTTTCCTCCAATGGATCGCTCCGAAGGGTCCCACTATTTATTTCCCTTACAACAACCCTTGCAGTAGAAGAAACATTGATGGATTTCGGCTATACGTATGCTCCTAACCTCATCCATCAGGGGGCATCTGTTATCACTGAAATTTTGTCTGCACATGGTGACAAGAACTCCACATCATCAAAACAATAATGAATTCATTCATGGCACTAAATTAAGTTCACAGCATTCCAGAAGAGTCAAAAACTATACAAAGTAACCAAAAATTGAAGGGAGCTTTACAGCAGTAGAGTGCGCGCGCGTATGTGCGGGACAAAAACGTGTTGCGCGCGCATGCGCGCGCCCGACGCGTGACTGTCCACATAAAAAGTCGTGCATCTGCTAATATGGCACATTAATTGCTTAAGTCGGCCTCCCGACCGCCTATGGACCGGCCCCCGAGATGATTTGACCCTCGGATCAGGGTCGGCTCTGCAAATTTCGACGAATTAATGGCTTAACTGAACCCTAAACAGGTCCATGTTTACACCAGAAGTTGGTTACGTGACCGCCTGGAAAATGTTATAAATAGCCGTGGAGACTCATTGTTTCAGCAGAGAATTCCAAGTAAAGTTACGCTGTCCAGATTCAGAGCTCAGTCTTTGACAAGCCATCCATCAAACGGCCTAACTCAGAGTTCTTTCACTGTTCGTTTCAGCTCTACTCGTTTTGCAAGGAAAGCACAATCTTGAGGGCCCCGAAGGACCTTCCGCTGGAGGGAGAGGGAACCCCTATCTCTGCCCTCAGCGTGTGCTCTGGTTTCGCTAATAATATCAAGACCGGAACCATTGACAACTCCCTTGTCTCATGTTTGATGTTTTTGTTTGTTTTCGAACTGTTATTTTCTTTCAGCTGTTAATTAGATTGTATTTTGTTCTGTTTTCTGTTTCCTGTTAACACCCTTGCTGCCACAGATGTTCTGCCTTGGTGAACCCAACAAGGCATGCAGAGCGGTCTCCATTTTGCTCACCTGGTGACAGATTGACCACGAACAAAGACTAAGTCTATAGAATTAATATCGTCAAGGGAACCTTGAGCCCAAATAAGCTCGAGAATCGGATCTAACTTCTGTGTGGGAGTCAGATCGGGGTAGGCGAAAGATTGATGGACCATAGAGTATGCAACTTCTGTCGCGGACAAAGGCATGGCCACGCCATGGTGCCCTGTCCCTTCCATCATAGCTGATGGGGAAGGAAGAGTCCACAGATCGTTAAAGTAATTCATGTGAAATGACGAGTGTTAAACATAAAAAATTCTCACTTTGATAGTGTCGCAAGTGTCCTCATTACAAAGGTCACAAGTGTCGCACTTTACTCACAAGTGTCACAAGTGTCAAAGAAAGCATACTGACATGATGCCTATGTCGTGCCTATAATGACATGAGAAGGACACTTAAAACACCTCAAACATTTGATTTCAAAGAGGAGAAATGAGTCATCAGGCTCATGAACCTTTTGCCATCTGAAAACACTAAAAAAACTGGGTTTTGGAGGAGAGCGCTCCCCTATACCTCTTCTAGGAGCACCGGTGCTCCCCCTTACACTGTCTGGGAGCGTTATAAAGATCATTTAGCCATTTTGAGGGAGTGCTATGGATTTTTAGAGCGTTGGCACCCCCATAAAGCCTACTAGGGAGCGCTACAACACTCTGATGGTCCTTTTGAGGGAGCGCTACCTATTCTGGGCAGTAGTTAAGCTGTTGAGATGAATGGGGGAATCATATTTTCATTCTTGGAAGGCAGTTGGATTCAAATCCTCAGTCCAGCCATGATATTAGGGAAGATCCTCAACTGAAGGAGGCAAATCCTCAACTTCCCCAAGGATATCTCAAGTGGTTAAAGCCTCTCCAAGGCTATATAAGCAAGTTTTATAATGGTGAAAGAAGATTGGAAAGGGAGAATCACACCAAACTTATGATATTATAAGTGGTGCTGGAACAGAGATGTTTTGGAAGCAAGAGACCTATGATCTCATAGGGAGCAATTGGTGAAGCCATCGTCATTCAGATCATGGATCTTTTGAGCAAGGGGTACACAAGGAGGACTTGACGAAACTGTTGCAATCCATCTACGGCTGTAAGCAATGTTTTGTCCTCATTAATATAATTTGCTTGGCCTGTTTATTTCTAATTCATGTTCAATATCACATGAATTTGTCTCTTTAGTAGATATATCTATTTTGGACTAATCTTGATAGAGTAGGAAGTGGTCGTACTTTGTTTGTCTACAAGACTTATCGAGGAGCGAAAGATTGGAGCTCAACTCGGAGCGTGCAGAGACAAACACCGGTAAAAGGTAATTCTTCTCTCCTTCCTTCTCACACATTAGTCCACCTAGATCTAAAAGGAAGTCAGTGACCATGATAAGAACTTTTTGTCTTATATTTAAGAGTGTATCTCTTTGAGGAGATCAACCTGTCCATAGGGAGATTTTCCTACAACAGAAACTGGCGACTCCACTGGGGAGTCAAATCAAAACTTTTTGGTTTTGATTTTTCCTCATAGGACTTGTCTTACCCTTTGTGTTATTCGACCTTGCTCACCCCATTTATCTGATTTCATTTTCTGATTGACTCTTTACCCCATCACACTTAGCTTGTTTGTCAAAATTTGACTAAATTTTAAGGTTTTTTGGACATTTTTGTGAGTTTTTTGGGCACCAGCGCTCCCCTGTCTTGTTAACAGGGAACTAGCGCTCCCTTAGAGTGTTGGATAGAGATTTATAATGCCCTAGGAGTGTTGGAATGAATTTTATGATTGGATCGATCATCGTTCACATACAAACGAAAAAAGTACATCTCAGTGATTGGTTTGCATATTAGTTTGCATTTCTGAAATGTTATAGCATCATATTGGATTTGATTGAGAACAAAATTGATTGAGGGCATTCCTTATCAAGTGTTTGATAGTGAAAACAACTCTTCATCTTTCCCTTAAATAGGTATTCATTGAAAAGAAATGATTTCTTATCATATTTCATGCATATTTTTGGGAATTGAGTCATCATTCCATCAGTTTCACATTCGTACACCCTCTAAGTAAACAACAACCATTAAAATCAACGCTTAACTAAAATTTATCAGACTTGTTACATCTTTGTTGGCAAGCCTACATTATTTTAAGGTGTAGGGATTTGGAATAGGTTGAAAGGATAACTTTCCAAAGCTATCAAACAAACTTAGTATCTTGCGGTAGGGAGAGTCAAATCCAATTGTCGTATTGGCTTGCTGGGATCCCCCTCTCACACAAGGGTTATGCACGAGGTCGCATTCGAGTGAGTTACAGATATTATCCCTCTGTGGCCCAAATGTTTGTAGTGGTCGGATCGTATATTGGGGGTCACTAGAAGGTATACCCACGATTATGTGTGGGAGCCTTTCGGGTTGATTTCAGACTTGTTATCCTGCCCTTACGTTTCGGATCGGATTGTCGACTGTACCCACCCAGGGGCTGACTACGAGTTGGTGACCTTAGTAGACACAATATTTAGGGTCTCACACAAGGTGATTGTGAAGGGAAGTCTCACTGTACCTGGAACAGACATTGGTCAAACTCACTCTGGCTCCTTGGAGGGTAAATCCACAATTACTCCGTGGAAGCTTGCACCAAGGCGTAAGTCCGTTAAGTAGGTCGCCAACGTAACTGATCTACCTACTCTATCCCTGCCCCTTCCTATTTTGATCTCGTGACATTGGATTTCATCACCAACTAGTGGTTTCATCATGGGAAGGTTTGTTTGATTGTTTTCTTCTCAGATTCTTAGCGTGTGTTGTTTGTTTTACTTAGTGGACCTTAGGTCGAGTCAGTGATAATGGCATCGAATCCTGGGAGTACCAATGGAGGAACCCCTTCTTGTAGGGAACCTTATACTCTTCCTTCGTTTGGAAACTTTGGTCATCCATATGTTGCCACACTGAGTCTTCCGGGACTCACTATTGGATTACCAGTTTGGTTGTTCCCCACTCCGGTGATCCTAAATCCTCCCAATGTTTCAGTTGCACCTAATACTTTGGATTTCAATACAACACCCACACATCAACCTCATGTCGACTTTTTGCCTTCTTTACCCATCAATTTTCCTTCCATTTCTCCTTGTTCGCCTAGTGAAAGCTCTAAAGAAAGTAGCCAGGTTGATCAGAAGAAGAAGAAACAGAAAGAGAAGATGAAGAAGAGCCCGAAAAGGACCAAGACCCCAACAAAATTAGATGTTGTCTCTAACAAACCAGTTACTATTAATAGTACCGAGAGTGTTGATGAGGTCAACAATATTAAAATGAAGAATCCAAAACCCAAATTCCCTTGCAGCCTTTGTAAGGGTGACCACTTTCTGAGGGATTCCCCCAGCCTTACCCAGGTCTTAGAAATGTGGTCCTCCATGTCATTGGCCTCTGTCGGTCATGTTGATGATACCCCGTCAACTAGGGATGTTCAGGTTGGTAAGAAGAAGAAAACTGTCAAGTTCCCTTGCATGTTATGTAAATGTAATCATTATTCTCACCTTTGTCCTTGCATGGACGAGGCTTCTTCTCTTTTGGAAATACTTCAACTTCCAAAAGGTTATCGTAAGCTTTCCTCTGAACCATAATTGGTTGATGGACTGGTAAATCCGGTTCCATACCCGGTCAGTCCGATTGATCAGGTGGTCAATCTAGTTTCCTCTTCGATTGAACCACAAACCCAAGTAGTTGATCCAATCCCTTCCTCGGTCAGTCCCACTCTTCCTCTGAAGAGTGCCAAAGTGGTTGATCCAGTTTCACCATCAGTCGATCCCATTCCTCCATTGAGGAATGTCAAAGTGACTGATCCAGACCCTTCCTCGGTCAATCCCACTCCTCCTTCGAAGAGTGCTAAATTGGTCTATCCAAGTCCACCATTGGTTGATCCGATCCAATCATCGGTTGATCCTACTCTCCTTCTAGAGAGTAAACTCGATACTTCCCATGTTTTTCTTGTTAATACAGAATCTACCATACCGGGGGGCATTGCTCCTTTTCCTATGGAATCCCCTCTAAGTAATGAGGCCATCCTTTTTGATTGGGGTGTGATAACTAGACCTCGTCTTCCCTCTCACATTCCTTTCCAGATTACAATACAGGTTCATGGTCGGGATGTTCCTCAAACATTGATAGATGAAGGTGTGTTTGTTAGTATTTTTCCTTATGTGTCTTGGTACGCTTTGGTTTGTCCGAAGTTTGCACCAGTTACACAAAATCTGTTAGCTTTTAATAGAAGAACTAGTCAACCTTTAGGGATCCTTCCTCGGTTTCCTATAACTTTGGGAGGGAAAACTGTCTTTATCGATGTCATGGTAGTCCAAGACCCCTTGGATTTCACTTTAATCCTTGGGCGGTATTATTTCTATGCTATGAAATATCTTGTATCCACCCTTTTTTGTGTGATATCTTTCCCTCACGATGGAAGAATTGTGACTATTGATCAACTTTCATTCATCGGACCTGACTGGGTTACCTCCCTAAGTGGTTCTTATATGCAGATAGTATCACCCCCTTCGCATGTCAATTATGTGGCGTTGTATCTCATGACCTCAACTTCCAAGGATTTGGATCCAGTAGTTGACATGGTGATCTCTTCGGTAGGATTACTAGATCCTGATCTCCTTACTCCTATCACGACCCTCAACATGTGTTCCTTCTCAAGTGATTATCTTCCATCCAACAAAGATCTCTTGGAGGCCATGACCACGTTTTATCCATTAAAATGGTACCCTTCCAGAGTGTTATCCTCTTGGAAGCCATGATCAAGAAGCAACCACGAGCATAGTTTCTTCTCTCTATGGCAAGCTCGTTAAAAAATGAAACAGAGGCCCTGAGCATAGTTCTTTTCCTGTGTCAAGCTCATTAAAAAATGGAACAGTCACCTCTCTTGAACCTTCTTTTCATCCACCCTTCTTCTTTGGTGAATGAATAGAAGCTTGGGGGGCATGTCTCCAGCCTTTGATCATCATTCTGGAGCTAAGACACTAGAATTCATGCTGGGGGCATACCAAGCTTAGTCTTTGTTCTTTCTCGTGCTCGTAAATACATGAGAATGCATCTGGGTAGACTTTTATCTCTTTTTCGGGCCTGTATGGACACAAGAAAAAGGAACCCCCTGGAGTCATCTTTAAAATCTTTTCAGACTCTCTAAATATGAAAACATCGTTGAGTGACCTTGCTTCCTTTCACACTCATTAAAAGGTTCGAAAGGGCGTATTTCGAGAGATAGTTTATCTCTTTTTCGATCTCGTCAAACTATTGTACGAAAAAGGAACTGAGAGAGTTCTATTTTAAGTTTTTTTCCAGACTCTATAATCATGAAAAACCTTCGAGTTTTCTGTCTTTGGACTCACTAAAACACACATTGATAGGCCCATACAGGATCGAACCCTTACTTCTTCCAATTCGTTAAAAAAAAGAAGAGGAACTTACCGAAAGTGAGTTATATCGAGCATGTGTTATCCTCCTCGAGCTCATTGAATCAAAAAGAGGTACTCGTCTATCTAGATGGTGGAAAATTTGAAAGAAGCAAGCCAGACAGTCTCTTGAGAACATTACCAAGTAATTCTTAGAGTCGCCCTTGAACACGACACTTTGTCATTTGCATGCATTATAATCCACTGAACCTCTGCATTGAGCCAATCCTTTGAGTTTCTTTCACTCCTCTGGGTCACCTGACATAAGTCACAACATTCACTGCATCATCAAGTTTTGGTCCATGTCATGTTTTTGCTGTTGTGCCTCAGTGTTCAAGGGAAGTATCTGCCTCTAGAGTCAGCCATCCCAAATATCTTGTCTCGATACCCATGTCATTCCATGTTCATTTGATCTACCAATTACATCTCTGTGTCTGTTTCATGTCGTTGATGGGGGATACATCAAGGCCCTCCTTTGACGATCCTATTCCTATTGACTTCAACACATTATCCAGAAACTAGACTTAGAAACCAATTAGTACTTTGGGACCTGCATGCCTCAATGGCAGGCCTCCTCACATTCGACAGTGGGTTTACATCATTGACCTCTGATCGAATGATTCCATGGATGTTCGACTTCATGTCATCCATTCACATTCGTTGGAATGTACTAGAGTACCTTGGGAATCATTGACATTAATGGTGATCTCCCTCGTGCTTGTTAACGGTTTACATTATTGACCAGTAATCAAGTGGTTTCTGCCATGTTTGACATAAGGACATCTATTCACATGGTTAGATTCATACTACATTAGGATCAGTAAGAAGACCCTGGGTTGAGTGATCACTTTGATATATGCTTTGCCCAGGTTGCGAAGGAGTTTCTCTTGGACAAATGATGCATACACTGTTACATACATCCACTTTGTATTGGTCGTATCTATGTCTTGTCATCTCATAGATACACTGTGTATTTTCGTGGATACAATCAGTCTAGGTCATCAGAGTATAGATCCACATTGTATCTTTGGTGGCTGTACCTTTTTATCAATACAATTATGGATCCACAGTGTATTTTATGGCGGCCATATCTTGCAAGTATTGATCACCCAAGCATAGGTATGTCTGCCTTAGGTTTTGAAACATGTCATGATATTTGTTGGATGTTTGTGTGCAACTTCTGTTAGGTTCTCTACGTCTATACCCTTGCTTGAAAGTCTACAAAGTAATTCAGTTATCAGCTCTCATCTTCCAACTTCATACTTTGGGGGGCAATCTATTACACATAAAAAATACTCACTTTGATAGTGTCGCAAATGTCATCATTACAAAGGTTGAAAGTGTCGCACTATGCTCACAAGTGTCACAAGTGTCAAAGAAAGCATACTGCCATGATGCCTATGTCGTTCCTATAATGACATGAGAAGGACACTTAAAAAACCTCAAACATTTGATTTGGAAGAGGAGAAATGAGTCAAGAGGCTCATGAACCTTTTGCCATCTGAAAACACTCAAAAAAATGGGTTTTGGAGGAGATCGCTCCCCTATACCTCTTCTAGGAGCGTCAACGCTCCCCCTTACACTATATGGGAGCGTTATAAATCTCCTCTGGCCCTTTTGAGGGAGCGCTATGGATTTTGAGAGCATTGGCGCCCCACTAAAGCCTACTAGGGAGTGCTACAATGCCCTGATGGTCCTTTTGAGGGAGCGCTACCTATTCTAGGTAGTAGTTAAGCTATTGAGATGAATGGGGGAAGCATCTTTTCATTCTTGGAAGGTAGTTGGATTCGAATCCTCAGTCCAGACATGATCTTAGCGAAGATCCTCAACTGAAGGAGAAAAGTCCTCAACTTCCCCAAGGATATCTCAAGTGGTTAAAGCCTCTCCAAGTCTATATAAGGAAGATTTCTAATGGTGAAAGAGGACTAGAAAGGGAGAATCACACCAAACTTATGATCTTATAAGTGGTGCTGGAACAGAGATGTTTTGGAAGAAAGATACCTATGATCTGATAGGGAGAAATTTGTGAAGCCATCGTCATTCAGATCGTGGATCTATTGAGCAAGGGGTAGACAAGGAGTACTTGACGAAACTGCTACAATCCATCTACGGCTGTAAGCAATGTTTTGTTCTCATTAATATAATTTGATTGGCCTGTTTCTTTCAAATTCATGTTCAATATCACATGAATTTGTCTCTTTAGTAGATAGATCTATTTTGGACTAATCTTGATAGAGTAGGAAGTGGTCATACTTTGTTTGTCTACAGGACTCATCGAGGAGCGAAATATTGGAGCTCAACTCGGAGCATGCAGGGACAAACACCGGTAAAAGGTACTTCTTCTCTCCTTCCTTCTCACACATTAGTCCACCTAGATCTAAAAGGAAGTCAGTGACCATGATAAGAACTTTATGTCTTAGAGTTAAGAGTCTAGCTCTTTGAGGAGATCTACCTGTCCGCAGGGAGATTTTTCTACAACAACGAGATTTGAAAGATTTCAGCCCTAAGATGGTCGAGGATAGCCGATATGTAATGGAAATTGTCGGTTAGAGGCAGGTAATCAAAATTACCCATCAAGGGTGGGCACAAACCAACCCCTATGTTGACGATGTTGAGCGGAGGGTTATCAATCATTGGGACCTTGGATACCCCTAATGAAGGCTCATGACAAGAGAAGGATAAATGATCAACGGACATGATCTGACCCTCATGTGGAAACAACAAGTCCTGAAAAACTTTCGCGACCATTTCTTGCATAAAATAGGTCCAACTCCTTCCTAACAAGATATTGTAGTCGAGAGATGTATCGACCACTTCAACCTCGACGCACACAGTCTTGCCCCCTAATTGCATCGGAAAAGAGGTGATGATTCCATGTGGTTGGAATGAATGACCATTGAAAGCACTAAGAAGAGTAAGTGACGGAGATAAAATGGGTTGGACAATGGCCTTCCAACATGCCAAATACATCACGCATGTCGAGGTGACCTCATCAAGCACTATGTGGAAAATGTTCCAAGTAAAAATTTTTGTGGTGTAATCCACTACTATCTAAAATGATACATGGTAAGGAAGACAAGGTTTTAATTCAGTCATATCAAGCATGATCATTCCTGGATTATAAGTCTTAACAGGTACTAAGGCAGTTAACAGATCCTTTCTCTGGGAAGGGTAGCTCTAGAGGATTTCCAAAGCCGACATTGCACAAGGGTTTTGTGAAAAATCCTCCACCATAGAGTAGTTTTGGGTGGCCCTTGCATTTGGGTTGTGGGAATCTTTCTTGAACACACCTTTGGGGATGTGTTTCATTGTTTCTCCCAATGTATTCTCAATCTAGAGAGGAAGAGATGAGTTTTTAGCTTCTTTACCCTTCTCAGAGGTGTATGGTATTCCATAGTCGTGTGTCCTAGCCATTATTTCAACACTACTTTTCATCATGTACACATTCATGGATGAAGGATTACTCACAGACGGAGGGGGTCCCTGACTGCCCCCTTGCACACTAGAAGAGGCTTGAGTCAAAATTTTCCCATGTGGAAATGGATTCATTAACACGGTAGGTTGTTGTTGTGCTAATAAATTCTGGGCCACCGCAAGTCGAGGGCACTAGTGAGTTGGGTGGTCTTCCATTCAAAGATTACATGGATACATCGACTTCTTATTTTCAGTGTTTCCCCTACCAACATTATTGGTAGGTTTCTTATCCCCCTTACCCTTATTTCATTGTTTTTTCTTTCCTTTAGGTTGTTGGGTGGCCTTCGGGTTTGTCAATTGCACACTGTGCACATTCGACTTTTGGGTAGGGGGAATAGTCAAATGAGTGGTCTGGTTGGCCGTTGTCTACTGTATGGACAATTGTTGCAATTGTTTTGAAAACTAATCAGTGGGCTTCATTTGCGTTGAACCAACTATACCATCGACATGTGGTCTAGAACTTTGTCTGGTCTTGTCTAGTATCGACCTCAGTGCATCTGGAAAAACTTCATAAAGTACATCGAACTGAGCGTAAGTCAGTTCTAGTTGTTGGGATCTCATAATTTCATATTCCTCTAAAAAGACCCTCGATGTTGCGACCTCTTTAGATAACTTAGGTACCAAAGACTTAAGGAACCACTCAAAAAGTAATGCTGGTGGGACTGAAACTTTTATCAAACTCTTCCAGCGTCTCCATTCTCGGATGTGATCTGAGATATGGTCCTCTTTTATCTGCTCAAAGTTGGACAAAAATTCGATGTCGATGTTGTATCTCACAAGTAATTGGAAATGGTTTAAGAAATCCATTTCCAATTCGCTAAAGGAAGAGTATCTTGAGTGGTCAAGCTCGATGTACCATTTCGCAACACTCTCAATGAGAGTGTGTTGAGACCCGAAATTGACATCCCCATTACCCTATTATACTCTTCATCTATACCTTTTTGGACTACCTAAATCTTGGGTGAATGACAAGAACGCTACCATTAGCCAGTGATAAGGTCATAAGGTAAAGTATGGTTAATTCATTCATTTTGTGGTTTATTGAAGTTAAGGAATTAAATATTTCATGTACTAATGCTTCAATTTACAATGTACAATATTTGACCTCTAGATATCTAGCCTTCCTATACCAACTCAATTGTCTGGTACTTGTGCACCAAGACTGCCACTATCTAAATCCAGTACCAAATGCATCTGGTACTAAAATCTCGTCTGTTGCAATTTGGTACCAATGACAGTGGACTATCATGATCCGGTACCACCATTTGCGCACTATTGTGATACAGTACCACCATTTGCACACTGTTGTGATCCGGTACCATCTACTTGTCAAGATCCAGTACCAATATAGAGAACTGAATGTATCAAGTTTAGCTCTAGATCGCCCAAGACAATTGGTGGATGTTTATTTTCTTTAGCAAGGCTATGTTAGAATAGATTCGTTGATTGCCTCATCCTCATGCACTTCGTTTCATGAGGATGAAGCTAAAATATGTAACCGAATAATTAAATTTAAACATTTGACTGATTTTCAAATCATTTCACCTCCTCATGTTTCACGACTAAGACTATTAAATAGCCATGGCAAGGATGGTGGAAGTGTAGGAGAGTTAGCATATTACCAGCATGTGAAATAGCGTATGATATTGCAGGACATATTATGAGTGAAGACTAATAGAAGAACACCATTTATCTCCATGTCTTGATTGTCTATGATTGAATATGAGTTGAGTTGTTAACAAAAGTTCGATGTTATGTTTTGAGATTTGAGTGAGAGTAATGTGTGGGTTGAAGACAATCTTACTGTAGACTTCAATAGTTGACTTGTTGAAGTGGAAAGGGCCCACCACCCAACAAAGTTCAACATCTTTGTAGATTAGCATTAGCATTTGTTTTCAGTAGTGTAAACATTAAATCAGCTAAAGCTTTAACTCTGTTAGATGATAGCAGTACAACTTAGACTAGGATTTCCATTATATAATTTTTTAGAGATCTTTACTTGCTCTGTTTTTGCATATGCTCTGTTTTTATGAATTTGGTTTTTAGACATGAATGTTGGCAGCAGTGGTCAGACGTATTTGAAGGAGAAATAGTGAAGTCTGGAACAACACATTGTGAACCACAACATACTCAGTATATTGACTATTGAACTATCCATGCTATGTCTTGATGATTGATGTGTGATTTCCCTTTCAGAAGTGTGGATTGCATAGTTAGTTTTCTGGGTTAGATAGAAGAGTTGATCTGTCAAACTAAATCCATATCATACTTTCATGTTCCATAATGGAGTGGATAGCCTCTCTGTGAAAGACAACCAAAGTGCATTGCAGTTTGATATTTTGATTTGTTTCTAGCATGCATAATCTAGTTTAATTCTATACTCGTGACATTAGAAATTACCTTTCTTACTGGTGTCTTGTAACTCTGTTGATTATGAATCTTAGATTGATAATTAATGATTTCATTATACTAAACATATAAGCAACACGATAGAGTGCATTGAAAAAAACACAACTGGATAGAGTCATCTCTCAATGAGTTGGACGAGCACCATAGATGGAAGGTGGTCACATGATCGCCTGGATATTTGTTAGGCTTGGCCTCAAACTTTGGGATGTCTGAAGGCAACTTGGTCAGCATAGGAGGCCAACGTGGATAGTGACATATGGGTTTGTTTAATAACCTTGTCAAGTATGGAAAGTGCAAAGTTACCAAAAATGGTAATTTGGGTTGTTGATTATAACCAGGCAAAAAGGAGCCTGGAGTTTGGTTGGCACCAGGTTGCTAGAAAATGTTAGGTTGCTAGCTAGGGTTATGGTAATAACCATAGTCATGACCAACATATGGATTATATTCTTGTTGAGATGTCATTGGTTGATTCTCGTAATAGGACGTAAAGGGCTAGGCCTGCGTCGCATTTCAAGGATTTTGGGAAGGGTTTTCCCCTGCCGATCTGATGCGCATAGGTGTTGAGCCTTTCCCAAGTTGCCATTGGATATGGAAGGGGTTGCCTCTGGTTGACATCCCTGACAAGTGAACTGGTCCCTGCCATGGATTCCAAGGTCCTTGTGAGGAAGGAATTCCTATCTTTCCCCCCTATGCAGGAATAGTATCCTGCATAGGATTTTTTTGTCCATAACCAAGGTTGCCCCCGGCAGAGGCAGAAGTTGAGGAAAAAGCATTGTTACAAAATGTATCAAACAAAGAGAATGATGTCGAACCTATGGGCATCTATAAGAAGTAATTCCTTGACTACCTTCTCCAAATGAGCTATAGTTTAAGTTCGGCCCGACACAGTGTTGGTGAGCACCATCGAGCGAAAGGGACGAAGGAGGTATATGACCCCCTTCGAAAGGGAAAGTGTTATAGGGAGATAAAGTGCACCCCATGGATCCTTGCAGAGGAGAATTGGAGCTCCCTACCCTGAGACCTAATGTCTATAGAGTGGAGTAGGAAAGGACAGTGCTCATACTGAAGCTAGACAACCCATATGAGAATGGAGGGCCTGTCGCACTCTGGGTAAACGGATCAGTGATCATCGTCGTAGATAGAATCATACCACTTCTCAAGGTAGAGGTAGTCGAGAACATAGTGGTCTAGATCGGCCATGCTTGGTTAGGAGGCGAAACACCCCCTATAGTGACATTCATAGAGGGAATATAAGTATTCCCTGAAAAAGTAGTAGCAGTTGTTTCCATCACTACGTGTGACACTACCTAGTGATCGTAAGGTTGAACCTGTATGATGATGGGCATCGATAGATCAATGATTGGAGGGTTATATAAACCAAGAGATTCCACTCTGAGGTCAAAAATGATTGGTTCCTCCAGAATAAAATGTTCTCATCTTGAAGATGAGTCGAGCATAGTTTCTTGTAACCTGGTCACCTCAAAAGACCCTTGTTGGTCTAGTTTTGTCCTTAGCAGTGGCAGGGGTGGCTCGAGATCAACCGTGGGTAGGCCCAAAAGACTTTGTGACTAGTGGAGATCCAGATCCTCCATTTTGTGAGAATATCAATGACACACTAGGACTTTCTATAATCTTTTTAAAAACTGGCACACACTAGAAAAAGCTCCTATGAGACAAGACAAGCAGATCACTAGCTAGTTGGAAGAATAGTTACAGCAACCAACACTAGAGAAACTTATCGCTGCAAGTCCAACTCGAATACGGAATCACCCTCCAGGTATACTCTGCAAAGTGTGGCCCGATGTCTTCCCTAGGTACCATGGTATACCCCCACAGTCACCTGTGTAAGTCACTAAGATAAAGACAACTAGGTTTCTAGCACGCGAACAGTTACCAGGCGGGTACATTCGATAGTCGGGTGGACTGCAATGAGAAGGGTATCAA
>ML829136.1:92833-106224 GCA_009831015.1 Picea engelmannii | reverse complement strand
GAAGATATTCCCAGAGGTCTTCCACCCACTCACAATCATGATCATGGTATTCACTTAATTCCTGGGAGTGCTCCTCCTAACACCAGGCCTTACATATACCCTTATTCTCAGAAGAGTGAAATTGAGCATATGGTTGAAGAAATGTTAGAGGCTGGCATGATTAGACCTAGCCAAAGTTCTGACTTTTCACCGGTTGTGATGGTACTCAAGAAAGAGGGCACATGGAATTTGTGTCCAGATTATAGAGATCTGAACAAGATCACCATTAAATATAAGTTTTTGATTCCCATCATTGATGAATTGTTAGATGAACTACATGGAGAAATCTACTTCACAAAGTTGGATCTCCGTTCATAGTATCATCAGATTAGAATGAAGGAAGAAGATATCCCCAAAAAAACATTCAGAATTCATGAAGGCCATTATGAATTTTTGGTCATGCCTTTTGGCCTTATGAATGCACCTTCCACATTCCAAGGGTTGATGAATTCCATTTTCAAGCCCTTCCTTCGAAACGTTGTGTTAGTATTTTTTGATGATATACTAATCTATAACAAGTCTTGGGAAGATCATGTTCGACATGTTGACAGGGTGCTACAACTACTAAAGGAGCAACAACTATATGTCGAACCATCCAAATGTTTCTTTGGGGTGAAGGATGTAGAGTATTTGGATCATATTTTATCTCACGAAGGTGTCAAGGTAGAACCTAACAAGATTAACGCCATGATGGACTGGACGATTCCCAAAACATTGAAGAATCTTAGAGGATTTTTGGGTTTGACAGGTTACTACCACAAGTTTGTTCTTAACTATGGAAGAATAAAAACACCTTTAAATACATTAACTAAGAAGGATGCATTTTCATGGACTCTAGAGGCAACTCAAACTTTTGAACAACTTAAAGAGACAATGTGAAAAGCTCCTATCTTGACCACACCAGACTTCACAAAAAACTTTATTGTGGAATGTGATGCCTCGGTAAATGGCATTGGTGTTGTTCTAATGCAAGAAGGAAGGCCCCTTGATTTTGAAAGTTGACCACTCAAGGGAAATAACTTACACAAACATATTTATGAGAAAGAAATGATGGAAGTACTACATGAATTGAAGCAATGACGCCCTTACCTAATAGGTAAGCACTTCAAGGTCAAAACAAATCATGATAGTCTTAAATACTTCTTGGAACAAAGACTATCTTCAGAAGAGAAACAAAAATGGGTGACCAAGATGTTGGGTTATGACTTTGAAATAATCTACAAAAAGGGGAAGCAAAATGTTGTGGCAGATGCACTCTCAAGAAAGGATGAATATGTTGAGGCATTTATCTGTGCTATCTGTATCATCCAACCTAATTGGATAACAGAAGCAAGGGATGAATGGAAGAATGACGAAGAAGTGTGGACTCTCATTCAAAGGTTGCATCAAGATTATGGTGCATCCGATACATTTACATGGAAAAACGATTCACTATGGTACAAAGATATCTTGTATTTATGTAAGAGCTCCCAACTCAAACAAAGGTACTTTTGGAATTTCACACCTCTTTGGTAGGAGGGAACTCAAGATTTTTGAAAACCTATCACAAGGTCAAGAGGGAATTTTTTGGGTTGGCCTTAAAACTGATGTTCAAAGGTTTGTTGCAGAATGTTTGGTTTGACAACAAAATAAGGTGAAAACAATTAATACCCCAAGTCTATTACAACCATTAGCCATTCGAAGTCAACGCTGGGAGGAGGTTTCCATGGATTTAATCACAGGTTTACCAAATTATGAAGGAAAGAGTGTCATCATGGTGATTTTTGATAGACTTACCAAGTACACACACTTTTGTGAACTCTCTCATCCTTTCAAAGCTAGTACAGTTTCTACCACATTCATGGAGACAGTTCAAAAGCTACATGGAAGCCCAAAGATTATTGTAAGTGACAGAGATCCCATCTTCACTGGATATTTTTGGACATAATTATTTTCTTGTTTGGGTACTCAATTGGCTAATAGTTCATGTTATAATCCTCATTCTGATGGAAAAACTGAGATAGTGAACAAATGTATGGAAGGATACCTTTGTTACTTTGTCTCTGATAAAAAAACACAATGGTGTAAGTGGTTACCCTTGGCAGAATGGTGGTATAACACTTCCTTTCATACTGCAAAAAAAATGACACCATTTATGGCTCTTTATGGATATCACCCATCGTCCATCACTTCTTATCTAAAAGAAAAATATAAGGTTCAAGCAGTGGAAGATCACATCAAGCATCAACAACAGGTTCTCCAACTCTTAAAGGACAACCCGACCATGACACCAAATCACATGAAACAAAAATAAGATTAATATCCTAGTGAAAGAAGTTATTAAGTAGGGGATTGGGTATTTTTAAGACTACAACCATACAACCAATTGTCCCTCAAGAAAGCTAAGAAGGATAATAAATTATCACCGAAGTAATATGGCCCTTATAAGGTGTTGCAAAATATTGGTACAATGGCATACAAATTGGAGTTGCCTGCATGTTCGCGAGAACACCCTATTTTCCATGTTTCATGCTTAAATAAAGTTATAGGTGACAAGATACCAGTTCAAACTATATTGCCAAAACTTGAGGAGGAAGGAAAAATCCTATTAGAGCCTGAAGCTATCACTGACACAAGAATTCTCCAATTGGGGAATGGATCATTTTCAGAGTATCTCATTAAGTGGAAGAAACTACATGCTGAAGATTCCACGTGGGAAGATGAGTCTTTTATACAGAAGCATCTAGAACTACTCAAGTGTTGAGGAAAACACTTGTATGAAGGGGAGGGGAATGTTAATCCCTAATTCATGGAACAATACCCCTTGATTGGGGCATATTACATTAGTATTGTTATTTTATTTATGTTGGCTTGGGTCCATTACTTGTAATTGTACCTCCTAGTCTCTTATATATACCAAGGATACCTTTTCATTTGGAATCATCTTGTAATTATGAATTCATATGATGTATAATGAGGTTTCCACCTTGAAGAGGATTATTATCTGAATTTATCTCTTTGTCAAGGTGTTGAGTACTTATTCTGAGGTTTTTATGCTATTTTGATATTTCATTCTTAACATTCTTGGTAGAGGCATGTGTTGGTGATGTTGGACATATAGTAGAGAGGTGTCCTTGGTATATGATCCATGTGAGAAGATCTGGTTAAGTATCGGTGACAGTGACAGGTTGGATAGGTTGACAATGAGAGGTTGGATACAATGATAGTTTGACAGGTTGATGTGACAATGGCAGTGATAGTGAAAGTGGCAGTGACAATGGCAGTGATTGTGGTAGTGACAATTGGTATACACTTATATTTTAGGGAGGTAGGATGGGGCATGGAAAGGGGGTTGTAGCCTCCTTTCGGTTGGAGCTGGAGAATCAGGGATTTGGAGATTTCTTTAGGTTGAAGCCTGAGAACTAGGTGGTTGTAGCCACCTTCTAGTTGGAGCCAGATAACCCAGGGGGTTGTAGCCTCCTTTTTGTTGGAGCTATAAAATTCAGGGAGTTTTAGTTTCCTTCAGGTTGGATCCTGTAAATAGGGGGTTTTATCCTCCTTCCAGTTGCAGTTGGAGAATTGGGAAGTTGGTTCTTACTATGAATGAATTCCTTATATATATAAGAAAGAATTATGTGGTTTTCTCCCATTTGGGTATCCACGTAAATACTGGTGTACTATGTTCTTGATGTGATGCTTCTTATGATATATATTTTGAATGCAATCATATATGATACATTAATGATAAACCGTTGAACATTGTTGATAAAGTGAAAGTATATACATTGTGGTTAAAAGTGGTATAAAGTGCTCATATTGATTAACCCCCCCTCTCAGTATTCTAATAGTGGTATAAAGTTCTCATAATGACCCACTGTCTTAATTTTCCCAGTTTCTCTCCCATTAGAGTCTCCCTCATTCGTTAGGATGAAAGGAGAAGGCATCATTGCTTGTAGCCCGAATTCTCCAGGGGAGGAGATTGGTCTTATCTTGAGCACTAAGAAGGAAGCTTCCTCTTTGAAAAAAGTGTATGCCTTGCATCCTCATGGAAAACATAAGGAGGAATCCTCCTCATGTGGAGAAATATCCCTCAACCCCCACCAACCTAATCCTATGGGGAGGAATGTTGGGTATGTGTTATATTCTTTGGCGGTTTTTGGCGTCCATTTTTGGGTTGTTTTTCGACACATGGTTTTCGTCGAAGGTTTTCTACTTTTGGTTAAGGAATTAGGGTTGTTGACTAATCCAGGTTATTGGATGCTACATGATCCTATATGTATATTGTATTGTAAACAATGTATTGTGTTAATGACTATAGAATATGTTGGTTTTCCCAATTTGGGTTTCCAGGGGAAAAATCTCTGTGTAATGTGTGTATTTTCCATTGTATCTTTTCTGTTCTTTTATTGAAAATATGTTTGCAGTAAATGATTGTGCAAGGTTAAAATATGCATTTGGTATCAGAGCAATTATTGGATTCAAGGGGACGCATTTGTGGTCATGGGTTTCGCTCGGGACTGTGATAATCCTTGTTACAGTGGGAGATCTGTGGTATTGATTCTTTAAGTGAAAATAAATGGTGAGTTGTTCGAAAATAGAGATCGAGAAATTAAATGGGAAAAGTTTTGAACTTTGGAAGATCAAGATGGAATATCTATTGGTAGACATAGATCAATGGATCATGGTAGATCCAGGTACTGCACCTACAAGAACATCAATAAATCACTGGAAAAAATTGGATGGGAAGGCAAAGAGCATTATCCGATTGTGTCTCTCAGATTCAATATTACTGACTGTGTCAGGGGAAGCTACAACCAAGGAGTATGGGATAATTTGGGGAACTTGTATGAGTCTAAGTCCCTAGTAAATAAATTGTTCCTTTGGAAGAAGTTGTATAACATGAGGATGAGAGACAGAGACTCGGTGACAGAGCATCCGAACGCCTTCAATACTGTGGTAAGTTAATTATTATCTGTTCAAATTAGAATTTCAGATGAAGATAAGTGTATCATTTTACTCTGCTCTTTACCAGACACATGGGATAATTTGGTTATGGCAATAGGTAGTAATACAAATACCTTGAGTTTCAATTATGTGGTCTCATCCTTGTTGTTGGAGGAGATGAGACGAAAGAACATGGAAGGATAGAGCACATATGTGTTATTTTCAAGAGGACACTCCCAAGAAAGAAGTATATCTAAGTCCTCAAGTGGGAGATCTAAATCTAAGGGTGGATCTAAATCTCCTGAAAATTTTGTAAAGGTATGCTGGAGATGTGGAAAAGAAGGTCACTTCAAGAAGCAATATAGATCCAAGAATGTTGAGAGAGTGAAGAGATCTGAAGGTGATCCCTCTAGAGAAGAAAATACCTCAAAGGAAGAAGGAGGGGATGTGTACTTGGAGTCCTCAAGAACACATGCATATCGTGAGGCATGGCTGGTTGAATCGGGTGCATCCTTTCATATGACTCCCCACAGGGAGAGGTTCTGTGAATATGAAAGGTATGATGGAGGTAATGTTTTCCTAGGTGATGAATCGACAACCAAAATAATACGACAAGGAAAATTCAAGTTGAGGCTCATAGATGGAAGGATTATAACATTGCGTGGTGTTCTGCACATCCCAGGATTGTCCATAAATTTGATTTTTGTAAGAAAAATGGACAATGCAGGGGTAAAACCAATATTTGAAAAAGAAACCCGCAGGATAGTTCGAGGAGCAATGGTGTTGCTGAAGGGAGTTCATATTGGAACTCTGTATAAGATGCAAGGAAGCACTATTAGTGATGGGTGTAATAGTTCCATTGTTCCTGATATTGGAGAAAAAAAAGAAAAAAACTCCTACAGTCTTTGGAGAAAAGGTTATCCTATGGCATCAAAGAACGAGGCATATTGGAGAGAAGGGTCTTCAACTACTACACGGTAAAGGTATGGTTGAAGGTATGCATAAATTCTCTCTTGATTTTTGTTTTTGTGAAAATTGTGTATACGGGAAGCATAATCGATTAAGATTCCCCTCTGGTGCAACAAGGGCAGAAAGAATTTTATAGCTAGTGCACAATGATGTGTTTGGACCTGTGTTGATTCCATCATTGGGAAAATCTATGTATTATGTCTCATTTATAGATGAATTCTAGAGTAATACTTGGATATATTTCCTCATGAAGAAATATGAAGTCTTTGACATGTTTCAAGAGTTTAAGGCTCTTGTTGAGAATCAAACAAAGAAAATAATTAACGTGCCGAGGATGGATAACGGTGGAGAGTTCTGTAATAAATACGGTATAGCAAGGAAGAAGACTACTCCTTATACACATCAGTAGAATGAAGTGGCATAAACTATGAATAGGACGCTCATGGAAAAAGCAAGGTGCATGCTTAGTGGTCTCGGGTTAGGGCAAGAATTCTGGGCAGAGGCAGTGGGTACTGCATATTACCTGGTCAATCGATCACCCTCATCAACACTGGATGACAAGACTCCACATGAGGTATGGAATGGTAAGAAACCCTCTCTCACACATCTCAAGGTATTTGGCTGTGAGGCCTATGTTCATGTTCCAAAGGAAAACAAGAGTAAGCTAGATAAGAAGGATGAAAATTGTATGTTTATTGGGTATAAAGATAAACTCAAAGGTTATAATCTTTAGAACCCAAAAGCTAAGAATGTTGTAGAGCCGAGATGTGGTATTTAGAGAAATTAAAGATGTTGTCAAACAGGAAGTCCTACCAATTAAGGAAGAACCATAGAAGAAAGAGTTTGAGTTAAAGGATGATGAATCAGACTCTCGAGAAGAACAAGAATCAGAAGAAGAAAATCCTCATACTCCAGTATCGAGGAGATCGGTTCGAGAAAAAATGATATTGGAAAGGTATACTCCACCTGATTTTCGTTCAAAATTTTCTTTGTCTATTACCGATGATGATCCTAGAACTGTTAGGGAGGCAATGGATTCAGAGGATGGAAAAATATGGAAGAAGGCCATGGTTGAATAAATAGTAGCCTTGGGATCTAATGGAGTTTTCGACTGGAAGAAATCCCATTGGAAACAAATGGGTATTTAAAAAGACGCTGAATGTCGAAGGAAAAGTGGATAAATACAAAGCTCGGTTAGTAGTAAAATGTTATTCTCGGGTTGAGGGAATTGATTTTGGTGAGATTTTTTCTCCTGTTGCAAAGTTAACCTCTATTAGATTCATGTTATCTGTTGTTGATGTGTTTGATTTTGAAGTAGAGCAGATGGATTTGAAGACAACATTACTACATGGGGATCTAGAAGAATAAATCTACATGAAGCAACCAAAAGTATTTGTTGTGAAGGGAAAGAAGGAGCTGATATGCAAGATGAAAAAGTTCTTGTATGGTTTAAAACAATCACCAAGGATGTGGTATAAAAATTTTGATACTTATATGTTGGGACTTGGCTTCACAAGTAGGAAAGAGGATCACCGTGTATATTTCAAATTAATTGGTGATCATTTGAATTATTTGGTCTTGTATGTGGATGACATGTTGCTGATAGGAAACAACAAGGAGATTATCCAGGATGTGAAAACTCAGTTGTCCTCTAAATTTGACATGAAGGATCTTGGTGCTGCAAATTTCATTTTGCACATGGAAATTAAAAGAGATCGGGAAAATAGGAAACTCTGGTTAAATCAAAGAAAATATATTGAGACCATATTGCAGAGGTTTAATATGCAAGAATGTAAACCGGTTAGGGTCCCTATTCCCGTAGGTGTAAATTTATCTGCGGATTAGTGTCCCAAGACACAAGAAGAGGAGGAGGACATGTATCATGTTTCATATGCAAGTGAGGTTGGTAGTTTGATGTATGCAATGGTCTATACTAGACCAGACATTGCACATGTAGTGGGAGTTTTGAGCAGGTATATGTCAAAACCAAGGAAGGAGCATTGGGCATTAGTAAAGAGAGTTTTCAGGTATTTGCGTGGAACTAATAGTTATGGATTGTGCTACTAAGGAAGACCAAGTTTGGACAGAGTATTTCTCATACATGGCTTTGTGGATGCAGATTGGGCTGGAGATCTGGATCATATAATATTTACAAGCAGGTATGTGTTTAACCTATTTGGAGGAGCAATCAGTTGGATGAACAAAAGACAATCTGTAGTGGCACTTTCAACTACAAAAGTTGAATACATGGAAACCACTCTTGCAAGAAAGGAAGCAATATGGTTACAAATATTTTGTTCAAGTATTAGGTTGGTAGAACAAGCTGTAAGGATGTATTTTGACAGTGAGAGTGCAATTTTCCTGGTGAAAAGCCCAACTTATCATTCAAAGACAAAGCATATTGATGTTTAATATCACTTTGTGAGAGACATGGTTGAAGAAAAGAAGGTGTTGTTGATGAAGGTGGACAGTTTGAAGAATGTTGCAGATTCATTAACAAAATACGTGAGTACTGAGAAGTTCTCTTGGTGTAGAGGATCTATGGGCATTGCTGCCTTGGATTGTTGACTACGTAACCTTGTAACCTCTTGTATGCAAAGAAAACAAAAAGTGGGAGAATGTTGGGTATGTGTTATATTATTTGCATGGTTAGAAATAGTGTCTATGTTTCATTGGGTGTGCAGGGGGGTAAGAGGGGGGCAAGAGCCCCCGATTGTTTTTTTTGGCATTTTTTTGCATCCATTTTTGGGTGGTTTTTTAGCACATGGTTTTCGCCGAAGGTTTTCTATTTTCAGTTAAGGAATTAGGGTTGTTGACTAATTCGGGTTATTGGATTAAGGTTTTGGATGTTGCGGAATCCTATATGTATATTGTATTGTAAACAATGCATTGTGTGAATGAATATAGAATATAATGGTTTTCCCGGTTTGGGTTTCTAGGGGAAAAATATCTGTGTAATGTGTGTATTTTCCATTGTATCTTTTATGTTATTTTATTCAAAATATGTTTGCAGTAAATAATTGTGCAAGGTTAAAATCTACAAGGAAGTCTCACCTGTTAAAATATCAACAAAAATCCATCTTGGAAATTAGGAAAGCAAGCAATCAACAATAACTAGGGCCCTTGGAGAAGGCAAAGCCCTCAAGAAGCCCCCATCATGATTTTCATTTCTTTCAACACGAGAGGGGTTGGGGGTGCCTGAAAGAAGCTATCCTTCAAGAGGCTCATTACGAGTCATAAGCTTGATGTGGTCTTAATTCAAGAAAGAATGTGTGATGGTTCTAAAGCTAGAGCAGTTATGGAGCCATGGTTAAAAAATTGGTTCTTTTGTGTTGTTGATGTTGTTGGTTAGTCCAGAGGATTACTAATGGGATGGAGTTCATCTTGTAGAGAACTCTCTTCTTTGACGCTCATCTATGATATCTCAACAAAGTTGGAGGTCAAATATATTGCATTGATAATCAATGTTCGTAATGTGCATGGCCCTTATTTTGATAGGATCCCTTTCTGGGAAAACTTGGTAGAATCCAGGGCTTTGAGTGGTACACATATTCTTATTGGTGGTGCCTTGAATTTTACTCTCTAACTTAGAGAAGTTTGGAGGAATAATCCGAGGCAGGATCCACAAAGTGTTTTTTTTTCGTTTTTTTTTATTGAGAAGCATCATCTAATGTACTTAGAGAGAGTGGTGATTGTTCCTACCTAGAGTAACTTTCATACAAATGAGGATGCAGTGTCCAAACGGCTGGACACATTTTATTTTTATTTTGGAAGGTTTAATGAACAAAGGATTTCATCTAAAATCAACTGTATACAATGGTGGTCTTTCCAATCATTTACCCATTTTATTCAAATTGGAAATGAGAGGGGAAAAACCTCTTGTACCTTTAAAGTTCAATCTAGTATGGTTGGAGGAGGAAGAATTTAAATGACTAATTGAAGCCTCCTAGGAACATATCACACCATCTTCTTCATCCTATATTTTTTGGTTTGCAGACAACTTTGACAGAGTCAAAGCAACAACAAAGAGATGGCTAAAATTGTACAATGCTCGGACACAAGCACAGTTAAAAGAGGTCGAGGACATGATTGATCAATTTCATAAGGTTCTAGCTTCGGGATCTCTCACAAAAGTTTATCTAGATAATATGTGGTCCTTTGAATCTACTTACCATTCAATATTGGGAAAGAAAGAACAATAATAGAGAATGAAAAGCACAACTATATGGATTAAGGAGAGTGACAATAACACAATTGTTTTTTATCAGTTCACTAATTACCGAAATAACTTGAACATGATATGGGAGATAAAAGATGTGTATGGTTCGATGGTGCGATAGTTTAAAGACAAGGCATAGGAGGGGGTTCGCCATTTCAAAACCCTCTTCCAGGAACCAGACAATTGTATGACTCAAGAAATATTGGAGGTAATCTCAAAATTTGTAGATGTTTTCACTGAAGAAAGGAATAGTTCCTTGACATAAGAGGTCTTAGAATCAGAGGTTCTAGTTTCCCTTTCAAAAGTACAAAAAGGGAATAGTCTTGGACCCGGTGGGCTCATTGTAGATTTTTTTCTTGGATTCTATGATTTGATTAAGGAGGATTTACTAAAGGTGGTTAGATAACCCAAAAGGTCTAGTAAAGTCCTGGGATCCTTCAATTCAACCTTTATTACTCTCATCCCCAAAAAACAAGATGGATATACATTTGGGGAGTTTAGACCAATTTCCTGCTATAATTTGATCTACAAAATTATGGCTAAAGTTGTAGCCCAAAGATTAAATCATATACTCAACGAGATCATCTAAGAAGAACAATTTGGATTTTTACAACGTAGACAAATACCTAATGCCGTGGAAATTGCATATGAGGCCCTTCATTCAGACAAAAAATTCATTTAGGTAGCGACCATACTAAAGATGGACTTATCCCAAAGGTGGTTACTAAAGTGGACTTACTAAAGTAGCGGCCATACTCTCATTCACTTAGGTAGTGGCCATACTAAATTGGATTTACTAAAGGTGGTTAGAGAACTCCAAAGGTCTAGTAAAGTCCTGGGATCCTTCAACTCAACCTTTATTACTCTCATCCCAAAAAAACAAGATGGAGATACATTTGGGGATTTTAGACCAATTTCCTTCTATAATGTGATCTACAAAATTGTGGCTAATGTCGTATCCCGGAGATTAAATCCTATACTTAGCGAGATTATCTCAGAAGAACAATTTGGATTTTTACAACGTAGACAAATCCCTGACGCCGTGAAAATTGAGCAGGAGGCCCTTCATTTAGACAAAAAAATCAATTAGGTAGTGACCATACTAAAGATGGACTTATCCAAAGCTTGTGATAGAGTAAGTTGGATGTTCCTTCAATTAGTTTTGTTGAATATGGGAATGGAGTTATCAATAGTGAATTTGATAATGGGGTGTGTTCAGTCAGTCTCTTTTGCAGTTCTCATTAATGGAGCTCCGACTATCTTTTTCAGAGCCACTCGAGGCATTAAACAAGGTTGTTCATTGTCTCCTTTCCTATTTTTTATAGTGGCGGAAGCACTGAGAAAATTGATAATAGATGCAAGAGTGAAAGGAACACTTGGAAGGATCAAAGTGTTGGGACAATAATCTGTCTCCCATATTCTCTTCGTGGATGACGTGATGTGTTTTGCTAAAGGTTCCATTAGGGACCTATCCATAATAAAAAAAGTCATGGACCTTGCAAAGCAATGGGGATGGAGATCAATGCAAACAAATATTTTCAACTTACGCATGGCTTGTCAGATCAGTTAGCACCTCAGATGGAAAATATCCTTCTCTTTCCCAAAAGGGAGTTGGAAAGTGGTGTCAAGTACTTGGGCTTCCATCTCAAGCGAGATAGTTACATATTTGCATATTGGTTCTAGTTGGTTAAAAACGTAGAGGCTCGGGCGACGATCTGGGTCAATAAGGTGCTCTCCTGAGGTGGAAGACATGCACTGCTAAAGTTAGTATTCAAAAGTATTACTAGATACCGTACTTTGATTGTTGTTTGCCTACTGGCATTCTAACAAAAATCATGAAGCTCAACTTTCAATTTATTTGGTCCTGTTCTCGTAAGAGCAGGGGCATTGCACTGGTTAAATGGAGTCGGGTGGTAGATCCTAAATCATTGGGGGGTTGGGGGATTAAAAACATTAATTTATTCTTCCAATATTTAGGAGGAAGGAGTTTATGGTGGCTCACTCACAATGTATCACTATGGGGAAGGGTAGTGAAATCTAAGTATTTTCCAGAATTTTCATACAAGGACTAGTATCAACAACCAAGGAAATCGTCAAAAGAATCCGTCATATGGAAATCTCTTGTGTCAACTTACTCGTTGGTGAGGAAGTGGACTATATGGAGAAATGGTAACGACAATAAGGTCATGATAGGCAAGGATCCTTGGATGGGAGTGAAAAATGAATATTGACTTTCTTGTTCACTCCTCCAGGCAATTCATTTTGTAGGTATCTTCTCATTGGAAGATGCAAAATAAAAAATGCCTCAAGCTAGAGGTAGGCCGAGATGGAAGACAGGAGAATTTATCTGGATGATTGGTATAGAAGGAGTAGAATGGGAGCGATATATCAACAATTTAGTTTCAAATTTCATCAGGTTACAAGAGGAGGATGAGGATGTCCTATACTAGTCAAAAACCTCTAAAACAAGAGAATATACAACTAAGCTAGGATATTAGACATGTATGAAGGCACAATTTACGGGTGAAAAAGAATGGTGGTGGAGTATACTATGGAAGCTCAATGCGCCATTAAAGTGTAAAATCACCCTTTGGCTAGCCATCAACAATAAATTGTTGACTTGGGACAATGGTGTTAAAAGAGGATGGGCAGGCCCGAGTTGGTGCTCACTATGTAAATCTAATGAGGAATCCTCAACTCACTTATTTATTTGGTGTTTGTATGCAGGGAAGGTTATGGAAATCATGAAGGAATAATTCATTCCAAAATCTGCATGGTTAAAAGCAAGGTTAGAGGATTGTTTTAAAGACTAGCTAGTGGATAAATCAGTTAAGAAGAATGAAGGATTTTCTTGCATCTTTGTATTCTGTCAATGGTGGGCTCGCAATTCGAGCATTTTCATAAATTTGGACATCCCCCCGAGGTAACAACATTCATTATAACTAGGATATCAAAGGAATCTTTAGTTGATACCAAGGAAACAAATATGAGGATTCCAATCATGCATGAGTTGGATTTCAATATTCCGTGGGGATATTTTGATGGTGCAAGTCAAGGTCATCCTCCTAACTGCAGGGTTGGAGTTGTGCTCTTCTTGAAACTTAATCATTATATCCATACTAGATACTCACCTGGAAGAGGCACAAACAACATAATAGAATTCATCGCATGGCGGACCTTGTTGGAGGTTTCCTTGAGGAAAGGTGTAAAGAAATTGTAGGTACTGGGAGACTCAAAGGTG
>ML829136.1:58556-92733 GCA_009831015.1 Picea engelmannii | reverse complement strand
ATTGACGAGGATCAATACTTATGCTCTTATCTACTAATATCCTAAAAAATACAATCTATTATAGAAAATAAGGTAAATTGACCCTCATATTACTATGGTTGAAAATCTACAACTATCGATTTGAAATATGTAAATTACCCATACAACCTCATATTCATTTGGTTGCAAATCTACAACTACCGATTTGAAATATGTAGATTAACCATACATGTAATGGCAAAACCAAAGGTTCCAACCTTAATCACTAAGATCCAAGAATTAGGATAACACTATCCAAGAATTTACACGCTGCCCAATAATTCTACAGGCCTTAAATACTATTTAAGATCTTTTATTTCCGAAGACAAAGAAAGATGCAACACTTAGACAAATGTTGAATAAAATACATAAAACCTCACCATCTATGATGACATGGTAACCCCTTGAATCGCCCTATGGTGTTAATGTAGCCCTACCATCAACACTTAGGTGATATGTTTGTGGGGCTCTTATTTCACGATACAAAGTTTATGGGTTGTCAACCACCGACTATTTATCATTTGTCTCCCATCCTCTATACATTCCACCACCCGTGAGGATATCATTATTATTAAAATATTATGGATAATAATAATATTTAAGATCATATAAGACTTGGAATCTTGGGAAAAGGGGAATGATACTATGTTTTAGATTAGTATTGTGACTAGCTTTGAAATGATGGTTTATTTAATAAAAACGAAAGTCAAATTTTCAACTATATTGATGGTATCTTTCAAGTTCCTTTAATTATAATTAAAGGAAAGGGGTTTTAAGATTAGATGGGGATCCTATGAATTTTTTTAAAGGTCCACTTGACTTTTACAGTGCAAGTGGAGTTTTATACTTCATTGAAATTTGCTTCACCAAGTTTTAAGCAAGTTTGGATTTTGGTACTAACAACACAACATCAATTATGTTATTAAACTGTCTCTTGAAATTGGCAAAGGATAAATAATTATAAACACTACAAGGTTTTGGGTTCTTTCTAGTTATTAATTGGATGAAGGTTCCAATCAATCAAAACTAAAATGTGGTATTAGAGTCTTTGGTAGATCAATTAAAAATGATAACATCATTCTTTCCAGGAATCATTTTCACTTTTATTTGAGAAATGAACACATTTGTAGATGGTTTGTTAAAGGATGGTCAATAAGTTGATTGGTACAATTATTTTGGAGGAATTTTTAGATGGACCTTTATATGTGTCTTTAGTTTCAATGTTTTAATGTAATGAATTACTTGATATTTAATGCCATTTTTTTTCTTTCTAAAGAGAAGTATATTTTAATTTTATTAAGTTTAGTTTAGTATATGGAACTGATAATTAGTGAATGAATGCATATCTTTTAGAATAACTAGGTAGAACTTAGTTTTGAGGCATGATAGGTTTTGTATAAGTGTTGTCAACATTTGAGAAATGCAATTTTTTCTTAGGTTGGTTTAGAATATCCACAATATTGTTTGTTGTTATTGGTCGACGTTTCAGATCCACAACAAGATCTATCTTCTTGTTGTGGACCTGAAACGTCGACCCGTAACAAACAATACTGTGGATATTCCGAACAAACCTGAAGAGAATTCTAGCCACAAAAATCTCAATCATCAAATGTAATTTTCTTTTAGCTACAAAAAATAATTATATTTTTTCTCTAAAAAAAATTCAAATACTATTAATTAAATATATTTAAAATATAAGTTTATTGTTCACTTAATTAGCTATTTTTAATATTGTTTAACATTTGGTAAATTTATTTTTAATAAAACTATCAAATTTTCTAGAATACCCTCTTCTCAACTAGCTCTCTCTCACCTGCACCACCTAGAAGAACCTCAGAATGAAGGATGCCTCAGAAAGAAGGAAGGATGCCTTGGATCATTTCCCTTCTCCCAACGATCCCTTCTACTCTTGGGCGTTGTTTTCTCTTTTTGGGCCCCCTTCCCTTCTCCCTCCTATTTGATTCATCTGTCTGTTTGTTTTTTCTTCTAGCTATTTGGCTTTCCTTTAGGCCAGGTTCTTTCTATCTTCACGAACCAAGACTTCTTCCTTGGCTAACGACTGCCAAACGATAAGGAGACAATTGTCTCTATTTCATTCTCATTCTCATTCTTACAGATGTTTACCCTCCCTCATCCCATAAAGCAATAGATGACCACTTCGTTCGTTGGTCTAGTCCGTGAATTTGAAAAAGCTTATCAGACACGGTTTGTCCTAAAGCGAACCTAGGGTTGTTGGGGATTTGAGGCCTAATCTCTTCCACCGGGTTGGGTTTGATAACTTTAATTTTTCTAAAGCAACAGACCGGATTCATTCAGGGGAGATATATCCTTTACAATATTCTTGCATATGGGAGGGCATGGAGTGGGCCAGGTCGTCCGACCTCGATGCCCTGTTTGTAAAGAGTCATTTTTAGAAGGCCTACAACAGAGTAGAGTGGCCCTTCATTCTAGCGATGCTTCAGGCTCTACTAGGATTTGGTCCATCTTTTATCAACAACGTTGAAACACCTTTTGTGGGTGCCTAAGCCTGTCTTACTATTAATATATGTTCTTCCGAGTTGGATTTAGTAATGAAATATTATTCACTCATACCAAAGATATAGAAAAACATTTCTTAAATTTTCTTATTTTTTAAAAATCTAATCTACACCTTCCTCTTCACTAATATATTAAAAATTAAATCAAATACACTACTAAAAAGATAATTTATTTTTAATAACAAATCAACTATAGAGATGCAAATATTTGGAAGTTTCAATATTTTATAAACATAATGATATATTATTAATTAAGATTATTCCAAGATTTCTATTTTGGGTATATTCTATTAAGAATCAATCTTACAAAATTGTTTATGATTGGTCGGTCCAATTCAAGGCGAAGGGTTTGCTTAGACAGCTTAATCTGATTTCAAGAATCACGTGGGCGAGTGGAAATTTGGAGCATGTGAAATCTATATATATCTTAAAACATTGTTTATGATTGGTCGGTCCAATTCAAGGCGAAGGGTTTGCTCAAAGATTTATCTGACTTCAACTCTACGTGGACGAGCTTTCCTTCTTATCTTTTTATAATATGGAAGTACTCCCAAAAAAATATTATTATTTTAATTTTTAAAAAATAATATATAATATATTATTTAAATAATAAATTTATTTTTTTATTTAAAATTTAAGATTAATAATAAAAATGATTTATTATTATGAAATGTCACTTGAGAAAGGTAGTTAAGAATGAGAAGACATTCCATTAGATGTCATAAATTTTATAACTAATATAATATTAGTATTTTTTTTCCTTAAATGGGTGAATGGAAATGTTTCATGAATTTATGAATTCTTTCTAAGATAGAGTAAAGTTAGGTTTTTAATCACCTACATGTAATAGGACAAAGGACCATGAAATTATAACGAAAATAAATAATCATCAAGTTAGTAGAGTAAAGCGAGGTTTTTTATCCTATTTCATGTTATAGAACAAAGGATCATGAAATTATAACCAAAATAAATAATCATCAAGTTAGTAGATTAATTGTAACTAAAAATTTAAAAATCTTAAATTTGAGAGGTTTTTTTATTCTATTTGATGTTATAGGATAAAGGATTATGAAGTTGCAATCAAAATAAATAATCATCAAAATAAATAATCATTAAATTAGTAGATTAATTGTAACTAAAAATTTAAAAATCTTAAATTTTAACTACAAAAAATTCTTAATAGAACCTTGCCAAAAACATTTAACATCTCAATGAAAACCTTAAATATCATTTTAAATTGCACCATTTCATCTCTTGTTTGTAATTTTCATTTGTACATCAAAGATTGGATTTTGCATAAATTAAATTTCATATTATAAATTTTTATGAAGTTTTCCAAAACAATTTATTACATTAAATAAATTTTTTGAAAATTAAATATATGTTTTTTTTTTTTTTTTTTTTAATTTTTTTTTTTAATTCAGATTATCTTAAATTTTTTTAGAAACCTTAAATATCATTTTAAATTGTACCATTTCATCTCTTCTTTGTAATTTTGATTTGTACATCAAAGATTGGACTTTGCATAAGTTAAATTTCATGTTATAAATCTTTAATGAAGTTTTCCAATATTTTGATAAAAACAATTTAGTACATTAAATTTTTTGAAAACTAAATATATGGTTTTTTTTTTTTTTTTAATTAAGATTATATATAGACATAAAATCAAAAGAGTAAATTTATTTAAAAAATGAAAGAAAAATTAAAAATATTTAATATAGAATTCTCTAAGTATTATGTAACAACTTTCATATGGTTTTATTGACTTTTGTTTACTTAAAAAAAAAAGAGTTTATTGTCACTTTCCACGTGATGTTTTGATTTTGATGTTACCAGTTCTACATCTTTTTATTTTAATGTTTTAAGAAGACAAGTACTTATTAATATGACCAATATTATAACTTTCTATGATTTCAATCCTATACTTATTTACTTTCTCAATTTCTATATTTGATAAAAATTAGATACTTTGTGACATATTTACTTGTTGTGGAATTCAAATAAATCACCACCTATCATTTAACAATCCCTAAAATCATTATCTTAAAATTCAATTACATCATCACCAACCATTCAACAACTTGTAATATTGTTGAATGAAGAAAAAATACAAAATAAATAATTTTTATGGAATTATCTTATAATGGTTTGTAAAGTTTTTGAACTTAAAAGATTATATATATATATATATATATATATATATATATATATATATTCTTGAATTTATATTAGTAAATAAACATATTCATAATATTGGAAGAGTTAAGTAAACTTAATTTCAAGATTAAAAGTTCATATCTT
Organism: Picea engelmannii; assembly: GCA_009831015.1. NCBI lineage: Eukaryota > Viridiplantae > Streptophyta > Pinopsida > Pinales > Pinaceae > Picea > Picea engelmannii. The sequence goes on along the minus strand of ML829136.1, from coordinate 87,877 downwards.
ACTGCTAAGCTTTACTTAACACTCATCTCTCTGAAGTTTAATGTTAAACATATATTTTCTTATAGATAAATGCCTCTCTCTCTCTCTCTCTCTCTCTCTCTCTCTCTCTCTCTCTATATATATATATAATAGGTCTTGTATAAATTAAAAGAAATCCACATCCTTCCAATTGAAGAAGGATATAATCTTGCTAAAGCTTGATTCATCAAGAAGATATTTACTTATGTGGAGGGTTCCCTCGGCCATATGCACAACTGACTTGGCAACATTATCTACTTCTATATTTAGTTTTGTGAAGACACAAGTAAAAGAGATTGGGTTCAAATTAGTTGCTATCTCCCTTGCTCTAGTCACGCTCACTTGAAGCTAGATATTATGGATCCACATACTTCCCTCCAGCCATTCGATTTTAACAATGGAGTCACCATATAAATCCAATTCATTGATATGATTCTCTAATGAAATTTCTAGAAGAGCGATGACTACCATTAGTTTAGTCTTGTTGTTTGAGCCCTTGACAATCCCAATCATCAATTGGATTTTGGTGTTGCTATGCAAGATAAGGTGGCCAATTTCCCCACTTTGACTTTGGTTTCCACTTTTCACTCCATCAAAGTAAACTTGAGGCTTTGTTCAAGTCCTTTATTGGTGCCACAAGACGTCTAGGATGCTTCACCATAAAAATTGTGACACCTAGTGGAAAGTTTTCCCTTGTAGTGTGCTTCTGCTGCGAGCAATCTCTTCCCTCGAAAAATAGCTGATTTTAGTGTGATTCAAATAGAATATATCATTGATAGTGGGAGGGCCAATGCTTGATCATTCACTTTTCAACTTGACTTAGTCTGAACCCTCCCAAGTAACTCTATTTTGGATGATTCCCTACACATTGTTCTAAAACTTTTTTTAACATGATAAATGTGGATGAATAGATGTGTGATCTATTTTGAGTGTTATTCACATAATATACACCTCCCCAAGCCTCTCAACATGTATGGTAGGAGTTATCCAATGTGAATATTGTGTTGGTAAGGGATAGCAATGAGAACACCTTTGTTTTTGGGGTAGGCTACTAATTTCCAAATCCAAACCTACCACCACCTAAAAGTATCCTCATTGATCATTCCTAAACTGTCTTATATCCCAATTTCATTGAATAAGACCTCGAGTGAGGATTTCCTTCCCATGTGATATTGTCCTTCTCTGATAGTAGCTTGATTCTTGCTTTAATGAGATGATCCTTAAAGACTCTCCACATGCTTAAATAGTCCTTTGATAGGTAGATTTCTTCACTATCAAGACACAATTGATATAAGGATGGATGAATTGAACGGTTTTCTACATTCAAGAGAGTGAATAAGTTCTTTTTATTGAGCTCTAACTTGAGTGCATTGATCATTTGATAGTGTGTGTCTTTCCCTAGCCATTCATCCAATCCCAACATTACCTTTTCCCCCATTCCCTATCTTCCGATGAAGCAACTTTCCTATTATATCAAAGGAAGTGCTATTGTATATCCAAAATATGGTCTCACACTTATTAGGTTTGGAGGTGGTGTAGGATTTCTAGAATATGGTCTCACCCTTATTAAGTTCGATTGGTTGTTGGATCCAATGCTCCAAGGTTAGAGGCACCACATATTTCTTGATTAATATTCACTACTATAACCTAGATTAAAAAATTATATGTATATACATCTTTGTTGAGTCTCCATTTAATAGTAATGTAGAGTGTTTGTTGTAATAATAACCTAAGCTAGATTAACAAATTTATTTGTGTATACATGTTTGTTGAGTCCTTGTTTAGTAGCAATGTAGAGTGCTTGCTATAATAATAACCTATGTTTAAATATTAAATATCATTCATCATTCTTTGATGGTTATTAATCATTTCCAACTTTTTTTAGGAGTATAACCACATTTGTTATATAACCTACGAGATAAATAATAATTTGTTTTCCTGTCAATTTGGTATAGTTTGAGTAGTTGAGAGGAAGAATTATTATTGTCCCCACTCGGGATTAAATCCCGCTCATGACATGTTTGCTTTTCATAATCTAATTGTTAATTAAATTCATGAAGAATATGTCATGTCCCCATTTTTGGATTCCTCGGTTCTATAGTGGAAATGAATTTTGTGGTTTGTCAGTGAAGGAAAAGGGAGTCAAAGGGGTTATTTAATGTCACTTAGTTAGGAGATGTTATGTTTTTAAAGTGATATTAAGAAAATAAAGTAACTTTAGATTAATAAGTTACTTGAACATTATTAAAAGTGACTTTTTAATCTTAAAGTGAAAGTAAAAGGGGAATAAGGGTCATATTTGATTTAGTAAAAAAGGGGAAAGTTCTAGAAGACATGGAAGAAGGATAAAAGGAGGGCTAGCACTTCACTTTGCATTATGTTTTTCGATTGATCTCTTTGGAGTTCTCTTGGAACCAAGGTTTTCGTTAGGGTTTTGGCAAAACCCTTCCATTGTAGTTTAGTTTCGGTGGTGCAAGATCCACCTTAGCTAGACAAAGGAGGAGGATCCATCTAAGATCTTCACTTGAGCTTCATATTATGGTTTGGCATCATCTTGGAGAGGGTTTAAGGTTTGGAGTTATCCATTTTGCAGTTTGTAGGAGAAAGCTTCGTCCATTGAGGAGGTCGTGGCACCATTTAGGTCTTGACTTGTTATTCCGTGTTTTTCATTGATGTAATACATCTGCCTTAGAAACCATTAGAGACTTGTTGTGTTTTGGATTCCATTCATAAATAAAATTCCATGGTGACCTTTCCATTTCATGTGCATTGGTAATATTTGCAATGTGTTTGACGAAAGTATTTTATGAATGCAATGTAAGTTTTAAACCTGTGAAGTAAATAAATGCATATAGATTCTTAAGTAAAACATAAATTAATCAATGGTTCATTCACATAGTACACAGAGATTTATACTGGAAACCCTCAACCGGGGAAAACCTTTCTTATATTCATTATCTTGAATTTCACCATTCAACATACAATATATAAAATGTTTTTAGGTATTCCATAGATACCAAAACCCTAATCCCTTAATCCAGTTTTAATTTAGAAAACCGCTAAAAATAGCAAAAACCGCCCAAAAACAATTTCGGGGCGCTGCCCCGGGCTAACACCCGATGCCGAACGCTGCGCGTAACCAGGGGGGGGCATACCTGCCCCCCCTGGGACCCCCCTAGGAAAGCGCCCGACCACACACAACACAAAGCACACTACTACAAGGGATTGTCAGACACAATTGTCGAATCTGACGCACCCACACACACACATGCAAAGCATATAACACATACCCAACATGAAAAATGTTTGTAAAAATTTGTCAATGGGTTTAGACCATAATTTGAAAAATATCTTGATATCCTAGTTTAGCTGGGAATATTACAAAATATTTTAACCTTACATATATATTGGAAAGTGAGATGAATTATTATATATAAAAACATATTTTCCTACGTACTTTCTATTTTAGTGAAATGTAAGGTACAATGCTTAGGCACATTTATGCTTACAAAAAAACAACATTATGCATGCATGTGCGAGTGTTTGAAACCAAGGCCTATAGTGTGTATAGAGATCATACCAAAAAAGATAAAACAAAGGCTTGCATAAACCTAGAACATTCCCAATAATAGAGTCACCATTCCAATAAATATTAACCATGAGTCTTATAAAGAGATCAATTTACTTTAGAAGTATGATAAGGGATATTCACTTTTGTGTATCAAAATTCTACACGCAGCGACACCCGAGCACCATAACCTTGACAGATAGGATAATTCTGGAAGTAGTACTAGACCCAAAAGATAACCAAGAGATAACATATCTCTCTTTCTCTAAGAATAACACTAAACAGAAACTCCATAAACTAGAAACCAAGACCAAAATCCCAGTTGCAGTATCTGCAACTACACTCCTTCTCCAAACTTACACACCACTTGTCTTGTGTGAGATGTGAGAGTGTGAATGAACAAATGAGATAGAACACCCTCTATTTATAGTTATCTTTGTCTCCTATCTAGGCCGACTTATTCTTTTAGAGGCCAATACTTAAATATTAATTCTTTTAATGAGCTGACATGTCTTCTAAGGTTTTTATACATCTGTTTAGGGTTTCTCTAGCTTCCAGAACATTCTAATTTGGCCAAAGGCTATACATGGAAGTTAATATCTCCCACAGAAACCATAATATCAACACTCCCTCCTAGATAGGGAGGTATTAAAGGCAATGGTCTTGAGAATAAATATACCATTCAACGGGTAACATCATCATAGCCACACATGCCATCTCATGATCACGTAGATCATCTTGCGAGCAACATCACCACTATCAGTATCATCTGATAGCATCAATTGCATCGTCTCTTGAATCCATACTCCATTTGAGTAATCATGCATGGTGCTGAATAGGTCATTTACTCAACAAAGTGATACAAGGACCATTCTTCTATTCTGGACACACGTCTTGGAAGAACAGTTGTCTCAACAGATGCTAAAAGCCCCACAATGGGCTACAAGGATCATTATTCTAATTTGGACCTATGTCCTATAATAATATTAGTCCTCCCAGATGCTGAAAGCCACACCATGGGATACAAGGACTATTCTTCTAATCCGGACATACATCCTAGAAGAATGACTGTCCTGGACCATTTTTCCTCCGACCACTACTGTGAACTCAGGGAAAATGTTTGTCCTGTACCAATATCTCCACTCTAGTCACTATTTTGAACTCAGGGAGATAGACCATTCTTCTAATCCAGAAATACGTCCTAGAAGAATAGTTGTCCATGGTACATCAACAATCTATCAACTTGGACCATTCTCCACAGGGAGAATGTTTTTCCACCAACAATCTTTCAACCTGGACCATCCTCCATAGGTAGGATGTATGTCCATCAACAATCTGTCCTACCTGGACCATTCTCTACCTAGAGAATGTCTGTCCATCAACACACTGACTATCCATCTAGTTGGCGATAATCTCCAACACTAGTGGTAGTCTCCATGGCAATCAAAACAATGCCATTCAATAGAACACAATTGTGTCTATATATAGTAGTATACAACTACTATCCAGTGGTACACAACCACTCCTAGTAGCACAATGCTACTAACCAATGACTCACAGTCACTACCAGTGGATCACATCCACCACAATAGCATACAACTATTGTCCAGAGACATACAATCTCCATAGCAATCATATCATATGATATCAACCCGCATAACAATAACATGATACAGACTGAGTCATCTGGGCCATTCTTCCACTCACATCTGTGAGACCTGGAAGAGTATTTTCCCTCGAAAAGTTAAACATCATCCATGGGCTATCTGGACTATTCTTCTCAATCATAGAAGAATAACTATCCCTGATTTCTAAACCTGGACCAATCACCTAACTAGGCCATTCTTCTGACACTAATCACAGTGCAACCTAGAGAAAATGAGTCTACCCTAGGGAATGGTTGTCCCTAATTTCTGAAGCTAGACCATTCACCTAACTAGGCCATTCTTCTAGAACTAATCACAGTGCAATCTGGAGAGAATGAGTCTACCCTAGGGAATGAATGTCCAAACCATTTCCTATGATAATGACTGCCTGCACGAACATCCTATAACAGACCATTCTTCGAAACTTCTCACAACTGTGAACTTCAAACTAATGGTTTCCTAGAGAGGCAGACCATTCTGCTTGACCACTACTCAGAGTGAATTCCAAGAAGAATGACTATCCTAGACCATTCCCCCACTCTGGACACAAGGGGAATCACTGTCTATGGTACATCAACAATCTATCAGAACATTTTCATAATGAAAATTTCTAATCGATCTAGACCATTTTCCGAACTGAAAAATGATTGTCCGTCATAAATCTTTGGCCACTTTCCGAACTGAAAAGTGACTACCCATCCTGCACCATTTTCCAAACTGGAAAATGATTGTCCATCAAGAATTTTGGAACACTTTCAGAACTAGAAAGTGACTGCCCAACCTAGACCATTTTCCAAACTGGAAAATGACTATCCATATATCAATAACATATCAGTTCTCCCTCCCAACCTAGGGGTAATCACTTCCGTTTCCAATAAGGAAGTCATCTCCATGAGTCCAGATTGTCCCTTAAGTACGAAAACTATTCATCTTGGACAAAGGTTTTACCAAAATATCTGTTATCTTCTCATCATTGGAGATATACTCAAGAACCACTTCTCCCCTTTGGACTTTATCCTGTAGAAAAATAGTACTTGATCTCAATGTGCTTCGACATGTCATGGAACACCAGGTTCTCTAATAACTTCACACAACTCTGGTTATCACAATATATCACCATCGAACCCAACACTTGATCAAGTAGTCCAAAAACCATCTTACAGAGCCAATATACTCTGCTTCTGCAGTGTTGAGTGCAATAGACTTTTGTTTCCTGCTAGCCCATGATATCGTGGAAAATATCAAACTGAAACATATCCAAGAAGAACTTCTTTTGTCATTTGCACTCCCTGCCCAATCTGAATTGATAAATCCATGCAATTGTATATCATAACTCAAATGTCCCACAAATATATTTTAGGGCATGCTTTGTAGTTATTCAACTTTCATGGCTAAGTTCCACCTGGAATTATTTTCACAACAAAGAAAATATCTGAATGAGTATTCTCCAAACACATTAATGAGCCATTCTATTGTCGATTCAAGGACGGGTCTATTGAATCAAATTCTCTCATCTTTTTTAGATTGGTAATCATGGGATTTTTCTATAGATTTGAAATCCATCATCCTGGACTTCTGAATAATTATTTCAATACACTTCCTCTGTCATAGGAAGTTTTCACCATGCTTCTGCTATACATGAGAAGCTCCGCACTAGGTTGATTGAATGCATACAAGGTATTATTCTATATTCATACATGGGTCTCTCTTTCTGGTATACCTCAAAACCTTGAGGTTCTATATTCTTCTTCTTCAATTACTCTGTTGAGAAGAACAATATTTATATCCATCTGATGTAAAATCCAACCCATGGATACTTCAAGAGATATAATGTCTTAGGTAAAGGTATACTGGAACAAGATATCATCATAGTCTTCTCCCTCCTCTTGGGAGAATCCTCTAGCCCTGAATCTTGCCTTGTATCTATCAATGGTTTTGTTTATAAGTCTTTTTCACAATTTCTCACATACATTGTTCTTCATCACAACTTCCTTATTCAACGTTGGAGTCCATGGAATCTTCTATATATTCCATGCCCTTCCTTCCTGAAGGTTCCAACTTTTTATATTTTCCATAGGAACATAAATGTAGATGGACAACCAGGGATATTCAAGGCTTCTTTTTGAATAAGACTTCTTCTAGATTCAAGTTGAACACATGTTTCTTATCATGGCTACTACTTCCAATGAAGAACATGGACATATACTTCATAGTATTCACATATTCTTCAATGGATCATATTATTGGGTATTAGCTCCCTTCTAATCCCGGCTTCGTGCCTGAATGAGCAATATGAATGCTCTTCTTTTCAAATTATGTAATCAACTCCCTCCATCTAAGAGATTCCATGCTTCCGTCTACATCCTTCTTGTTTTCTGCAAAGTGACACAAGTTTATTCTAGTTTTCTCTTGATTACTAACTTCTTTATGAGTATGACTCCCTCTGAGTCTCTTCAAGTTTGTTTCTATATGTTCTGATTGTTGCCCATCTGGTAGTTTTTGCAAGCATTGTGTCATCCTTATAAACTTCTTCTATAAAAACTTTCACTAAGATTGTTCATCAAACATATTTCATAGTGGTACCTACCCAAAACAAGAACAACAAGATCAAACAAGAAATATCTCTCTAGAGGAAATGTTAGTTCTTCTTGAAAACAGGTACAATAGTCATCTATATCAATGGTATTCATATGCAGTCAAATATTCATTGCACCTAGCAATAATAGAACCTTTCAAATATTGTTTTTGTAATGTATCAACTATCACCCTTGATATATACAAATTTGAAGCTTAAAAATTTAATCAAACCTGGAACCTGAAAGCCTCACTTGCTATAGAGGGTGCGCTTGTTATTTTGAATGCATTGAATCTAAGATTACAACGTGGACAAGGTTTCTAGTACTTTCCCTGTAAACAAACTCATGTTTTACTATATGATATAACTTGGATAACATATACAAGTGCATACCTTTGAAGTCTTGTAGCATTGTCCAACTTGTCTTCCAATCTGAAACTAGATACCATCTTAACAAGAAGAGATTAGAAACTGAATCAGAAGATTCAATGATTAGAACAAGCTAGAAACCTAGAATTTCAACTTTGACCACAAAATTAATTTGACCAGAAGTCAACCTTTGAATTTGACTTTGACTAATCAACATTTGACTTTGAACAATAAAACTTTGACTTTAACTTTGACCAAATATTCAAACCTGACTTTTTTGCTAGCTGAGGATACTAAGAGGTGCGCTAGGATAGGGCGCACTATGATGTCAAGGAATTAGGTCAAATGCTTCACCAAAAGTGCCCTAACACAAGGGTTAAGGTTTGTTGCAGTTGCATAATTAGAAAACCTAGCTACAGTTGTAATTGGTGCCACAAGGAGATTAACAAATAACTTCCTAATCTATCTTCCAGTGGTTAGATTGTCTGAAGATAGTGTGGTCCCATAACCTGTTAGAATAAAAGAGATGTGCTCGTTTTTCCATAGACAATATCTCAATATTTTCACCCAACCATAGGCACACAACCACCCCTGAGCAACATAACCTTGACAGATAGAATAATTCCGGAAGCAGTACCAGACCCAAAAAATAACCTAGAGATAATATATCTCTCTTTCTCTAAGAATAGCACACCAAACAAAAATTCCATAAACCAGAAACCAAGACCAAAATCCTAGTTGCATTAACTGCAACAACACTCCTCCAAACTTGCGCACCACTTGTCTTGTGTGAGCAGTGAGAGTGTGAATGACCAAATGAGCTCAAGAACCCTCTATATATAGTGCTCTTTGTCTCCTTTCCAGGCCAACTTCTTCTTTTAGAGGCCAATACTTAAATATTAATTCTTTTAATGAGCCGCCATGTCTTCTAGGGTTTCTATACATTTGTTTACGATTCATCTAGCTTCCAAAACATTCTAATATGGTCAGAGGTTACACATGGAGGTTAATAACTCCCACAACTACCATAATATCAACACTCCTAACATAGGTCGAATTTTGGAAAACTTCACTTTTGTAAGAGACTTTGTGAAAATGTGTTCAAATTGATCTTTTGTAGGGAAGAAGATAACTTCAATAACTCGATCATGAATGAGATTTCTGATGAAGTGCATGTGTAAATCGATGTGTTTGATCCACTGACGTTGAATTGGATATTTGGCGATCTTGAGGACACTCTGATTGTTGCACCATAGAGTGTTCAGATGTTATTGCTGGAATCCAAACTATGAAAGGATCTGTCGAAGCCACAAGGCTTCTTGACTTGCATTAATTATTGCTCGATACTCTTCTTGTACTGAAGACAACACAACATCATGTTGTTTCTTACAGGCCCAAGTGACAGGTCTTGAACCAAGGTCAAAAACATAACCTTCAATATACTTTCGATCATCAGGGTCCCCGACCCAATCTGAATCAGTGAAACCAACCAATAAATGAATCCCCCTTGAACTGTAATGTATCCCAAACTAAAATGTACCCCAGACATATTGAAGTATTCTTTTAGTTTCTTTCCAATGGATTTCATGGGGTGTTTGCATATACTAGGAAACAAGACCAATAACAAAGGAAATATCAGGACAGGTATGAGTCAAGTACAAGAGGCTGCCAACTAACTGACGGTACAAAGTGGCATAAACTTCGGGAGAAGTACAAGTGGAAGCAAGTTTAACTCCAGACTGGAAGAGAGAAGGGGTTGGTTTTGAGTCTTCCATGTGAAAGCGGTGAAGAAGCTCACAAGAATACTTAGACTGGGAAAGAAAAATTCCTTTCTTGGTTTGCAAAACTTGGAGGCCAAGGAAATAGTACAAATAACCTAAGTCATTCATTTCAAATTTCTTCTTATGGTTGGTGTTCACATGGTTTAAAAGTTTTGGGTCACTACCAGTGAGGACAAGGTCATCAACATAATGAAAAAGGATTATAAGATGGCTTCCTAATTTCTTGGTATAGACATTAGGATCATAATGGAATTTAGAAAATCCAGTGTCAAGAATAAATTTGTCCATTTTGGCATACCAAACTCGTGGATATTTCTTAAGACCATAAAGAGATTTATTGAGGCAAAAAACAAGGCTAGAGTCATTCTGGACATATCGAGGAGGTTGTTCCATGTAGATTTCATCTTGCAAATCCCCATGCAAGAAGGCGGTTTTGACATCCATCTGATGGACCTCCCATTTATTTGAGGCAGCAAGGGCAAGAACAAGGCGGATGGAATTCATTTTGGCTACAAAGGAAAAGGTTTCATTATAGTCGATTCCTTCAACTTGGGAACATACTTTGGAAAGTAACCGATCCTTATGTCTTTCAAAATTTCCATATAATGAATAATTAGTTCTTTAGACCCATTTAAATTTGACAATTTTTCTTTCTTTTGGAATAGGTACAAGACCCCAAGTATCATTCGCCATTAAAGAGTGCTACTCTTCATTCATTGTTGTATCCCAGTATGGATGACCTGAAGCTTCTGCAAATGTCTCTGGATCACGAGTCTCTGAAACTTGATCCAAAATATAATATGTTCGCTGGAATTGTGAACGTGTCCGGCATTGATATGAAGGATCACCGACAAGATCATCAACTACTTCTCTTTTTGAATAGACCCATTCAGGAAGCGGTGGTGCTGGTGCAAGTTCAAGTTCAATAGATTCATCTGGAGGAAGGTGAGTAGTTGTAGGTAGATTTTCATCCTCACTGTCATCATACGAAAAAGAAGAAACCAGAATAGGAACAACAAAATGCACAAACGTCGAAGATGGATCGCAAGCCGAAGAAGGCACAAATGTCAAATTAGGCTCGTAGGCCAAGAGATTTTCATCAAATTTAACATCTCTTCTAATAATATTTTCATTACAATATGGTTGAAGAAGTATGTAACCTTTGACATCTTCAGAATAATCAACAAATATACACTTCTCACTTTTAGGCTACAATACTTTCCTTTTCTCATCAAGAATGTGAGCCCATGCTACACTACCAAATACACATAAGTGAACTACATATGTCTTAAGTTTGTTCCATGTTTCTTCTGGTGTTATAATTTTAAGAGCCTTTGTGGGAGTGTGATTTACTATTTAATTTTCATAGTTAATGGCTCTCGCCCAATATTTTAGACTTAATCCCTTAGATTGGATCATACAATTAGCCATTTCTTTTAATGTGTGGTTCTTTCTCTCAGCGACACCATTTTGATGTGGTGTAACACCCTATTTTCTCTCAAGACTGTAATTATGCACAAACTTCATATGTTAATAGTATGAGACATGTAATTGTGTTTTGTTTTGATACAAACACCAAATTGTTGACCAAGAGGGAACAACCTTGATAAGTACTAGCCATGATACAACAAAGGAAATTGATGAGGTAGAGGACTGATGGGATGGTTGAGTGAAAAGGAGATGAGATGCATCAGTGAAGAAAATAGGAAGCTTGCAAAACAAGCTAATATATACTTACAAGCATGATCACTTCACCCACCAACACCCCAAAATGATGGAGGAGACCACATGATCATTAAAGGGAAGGTCATAAAAGTGGTTGATTAGTAATTACTACGATAGTTGTCCCATACAAAGAAATAATGGCCAATTGGATAACTGACAAGGAATGTACCAAACACCACCCCTTCAGATTATGAAGGGCAAACTATAGGTCACGTCTGCAGGACACTGTAGAGATCCTGAGGGGATGGAGAAGAAGATCGGGATATGGAAAAACATAGATGTATAGGGAATGGTAAGGAAAAAAAGAGAGATACCCTAGAAACCAATATGGCACCTAGGGATTGAAGAAGGCAATAGAAGACCAAGAAGAAATAAGGCTCAGAGACGAGAAACAACGCAGACGTGTTGATTGAGAAAAAAAAGGATAACTTTTTGGAAGAAAATAACAAGCTTGTCCAAGTTGTTGATGATCACCCTGAACAAAGATGACCTGGATTCCCAAAATGGAGCAATAGTGGGCTGCATCTTGGTGCTTACTGGACATAAACCGACATTGGTAAGGGGAGGTTGCCAAGGGAATATTAAGTGGTGAAGGGACTCCCTTGTGAAGATGAATTGTAGTTGAGAAAGCACCTGATAAACCTGTAGAGACCCAAATATCAGTGGGAGGTGGCAACTTCTACTATGTCAGAGGAAGAAGGAGAGTAACCTTCTTGGATCATCGCAGACTTGGAACCCTTCCAATTCAATTTACTTGGTGGTATCATGGTTTGGAATGGGGGTGGCGTGTTGTAGGAAGTGACTTTACAACAAGGCCTAAGGTTGGGAGGAAATGCGTCCTCTCTCAGTCAATTGGATTGAATTATTTCCTTATCAGATAAGTGTTCATCTATACTGAAACTGACTATGAATGATTTATGTGAATGCTTATGAATAGAAAAATTGTATGTTAGTACATATGAATGTTTAGATCTAAGAGACTATTTGTGTACTTAGCCTATGATTTTGAATGATGTAAGATCAGATAGGTTGTGATGTATCCTAATGGTTGGTTAAATCGTAAAAATGAATAAATATGAACTGCTACATACTCGAATACTCTATATGTTCCCTGTGTGGAGAGCCTGCAAATCATGTGAGGCCTTAGACTTAATTTTGACAGTTGTGATGGCTGTTGATTCATCTTGAGTCCTCAAAAGTCAGAAACTGAAGTCTTGCAGGACTTGGAAAAATGGACAAGTCCTTAGAGCGAACATTTATGATTTGGTAAACCATGCGTTGGTCAATGAAGAACCATGATAATTGATATGAAGAGATCATGATCATTGATCAATGGGCGATCAGAGTCATTGCGTCGAAGAGATACCTCAGATGTCATGGGAGAGACTCAAAATGAGAAACTTTGAAACAAACCTGTCGGAGTGAGGAATTCAAAAGGAAATCTCATGTGCAGTGAGAATAACTTTGAAAAAAGGACTCCGCAGTTGTGCCCATGTAAGTTGTAGATATGGAAGTAAGAGGAATGAATCCCCAGTGGTTGATCATTACGGGTCCCACTAGTAAGTTGAAAGGGTGAGAGTTGACAGGGAGTGTCAGTGCGAAGACCTGTGTGAGTAGTTTATTAGGTGAATGGATTGAGTGCGAGTTGATATGGTCCAACATTGACTATTATCGGAGTATGAATTCTAAGGATTTAGAGTAATCCTTCGGTGGATTAGGAGTGTGAATTCAATATAGGGAAGATCTCGACCATAGGTCGGTGAATGGATTGACAACATGATATCCATCGATCTACCGTGAGTCATGGCTATGTCAAAATAATGCAGTCATAATGTCATGGATGACGTGGCATGCCAATGGGGCAGTCAGAGTGAGTTTAGAGTGTCAGGTGTCACTTACGTATTATGCAGGAGAATCTTAAGCCCCAAATCAATCTTAGCCATCTATCGGGAGATTGCGACTTGCGTTTATGACCATCCATAAAAGAGAGGAGTATATACCTCGATACCTTTATCTCAGAGCAGTTAAAATGATCAAGTCATTCTAGCTCCGAATGGAAGACATCGAAAGGGAATATCCTTCGATACCATATCCGTCGGAGGTGAGTGATGAGAATACTGGAAAAGAGTCCGAGTTATAGCAATGATGGTCCTGGGTTGAGTGGAGCCTCCTCATGGAAGAATTTACAGGCACCATGTAGGTACACCATAGTTTTCATGTCAGATGTAAAGTTTGTCAATGTGTCACATGGACACCATGTGTCAATGGTATAGAGGTCGAAGATCGAATAACCTTGGAAAATCCATAACTTTCAATCTAGAGCTCAACTTTGAGCGAAATTTCCATCGTTGGAAATATCTAAGAGAGCAGAAGATGAGGGAATTGGGGAAGAAAATATTTGAGATTAGTTGAGAAAAGAAAAAATTCTAACACCCCATCCCTTAAAAGGACACTTAGGGGTTGGGCACATTACAGAGTGGTATCAAAGAATAGTTCAAAACCTAGGCTTGAATGGGTCACTAAGACCACTTAAGGTTCCTTAAAAATGATTTATGTTTTCTGGAGTGCATGAATCAAAGTACTGGCATGATATTCTAATGGTGATTATTGTTTCAACACGTAGGACGAATTGAAAAATCTCACATAAGTGAATGGTACAACACAATATGATGACCTCTCGCACCTCAGAGATGAAGAATATGATGGATGGAGGGATAGGGAAACCCCTTCAGATTTGATGGTCACTGTGAGGAGACTGAAGGTGGATAATGAGAGACTTATGAGATACCATGCCAAACATGCATATTTGAATGCAATTATACTGCAGAGTTTGTTCGAATTTCAAAAACATTTGTAGCAAGGTCCTAGCAATGCAGAAATACAATAGTCAGAGAGGTTGAAAACCCCTTCGGATACCCAAAAGCATGGAATGGATCACAATTATGTGGTAAAGAGATCTTCCAAAAGAAAGCGGCAAGGCACTAAGAGAAGTGGATCGAGTGGAGGCATTTCCAAGGAGCCCTCTAGTCAGAATACTAATTCAGCAAGACAATCTAGTAGTGGCACAAAATCCAGTATTTCTAAGAGGAGAAAGAGGAAGAAATCTCATAGTTTTCTGACTAAATAATTCAAGAAGGCTAAGAAACCTACCTTTGATGGTGAAATAAAGAAAGGAGAGGAAGACGAAGCATGGCTACTTAGATTGAAAAATACTTCTGAGTACATAACTTATCAAACAATACCAAGGTGAGGATTGCAGTGTTTAACTTGAAAGGAGGGGCTTCCATTTGGTGGAAAGACCTAAAAGAAATCAAAAGGATAAAGGAAAGAAAATTAACCTAGAAAAAGTTTGAGAGACACTTTTGCAAATATTACCTATCCGAACAGTATTATGATGAAAAAATAAAGGAATTATATGAGCTTAAGATGGGGAAACTTACCTTAGAGGCGTATGCAAAATTATTTATGGAACTGTTGAGGTATGTTCCCTACCTTAAGGACGAGAAGGAAATAATATGGCATTTTCTCAATGGGTTTCCACAATCATACCAAGATCAAATTGAGTTTGACAGGCCCAAGACGCTGGAAGACACCATTTTGAAGG
Organism: Picea engelmannii; assembly: GCA_009831015.1. Classification (NCBI taxonomy): domain Eukaryota; kingdom Viridiplantae; phylum Streptophyta; class Pinopsida; order Pinales; family Pinaceae; genus Picea; species Picea engelmannii. Next base: position 72,591 of record ML829136.1, on the reverse strand, counting down.
ATAAATGTTGTTACAATGAGTCTAAGCACAAGAATGAGTCTCCTAAGGATTGGAAAATAAATGACAAGAGTGAATTCCAGAAGAAGGGATTCAAGTATTTTCCCTGCAAGAATTACGGGAAGGTTACACAATCAGGTCAGCCAAGCAGGAGTGTGCATCAACAAAAATTTTCATCCCAAAGTAAGAATACACCAGTAGAGTAAGTAAAGGAAAGAGCATAGGAGCCCAAGAAAGAATCTTTGCAATGTTGAGGATGTGGAGAGCCACATCTATTGAGGGATTGTCCCCATAGAAAACATGACATTAGAAGAGTATATAACATACAGGGGGCAGCTACAGTCAACGACATAGCCAAGAGCATACCGAGAATCTATGCAGCGGTAGAAAATCAATAAGCAAACCACCAAGCCTCTATGGTGGAATTGGAAGGTATCATTACTGAACAACCAATCTCTATTTTAATTGACTCGAGATCTAATATTAGTTATGTTTCACTTCGAGTGGTTGAGGCATGCTCATTATAGAGAAAGAAGCACACTAAAGTGTGGTTAGTTTAGTTAGCTATTGGAACAAAGAGGAAAGTGGAGGAGGTCGTTGAATCTTGTCCAATTCGGATTGAGGGTTTTTAGAACCAAGCGGATCTGAATGTTCAACCCCCTGCTCTTATGCTGTGTTGTTGGGAATGTATTGGTTAGCCTCCCATAAGGAAAAATTGAATTGTTATGAGAAAATTATAGAATGCGAAGATGAGGAAGGCAATACGAGAATATTGCAAGGCATTCAGAAGCCAATCTCTGTGAGAAAAATATCAACGTTACAACTTAAGAAGTTTAGTAGAAGAGGGTGTCCTCTGTATGCTATACAAATACTAAATTCAATAGAAAGTGGTGAGATGAAGGTTCATGGATGTGTTTGATGAGGAGGTGCCTAGATTACCTCCGAAAAGAGACCTTGAATTTTCAATTGATCTCGTGCTGGGAGTAGTGCCAGCATTGAGAGTGCCTTATATGATGAGTGTGCAAGAGTTGGTGGAACTAAATATGCAATTGAAAAAAATGATGGACAAAGTTTACATCAGACCGAATGTGTCCCCATGGGGAGCACCAACCCTATTTGTGAAGAAGAAGGATGATACCTTAAGATTATGCATCGATTATCGACAGGTGGACATGATGACCATCAAGAACAAGTACACTTTGCCTAGAATATATGATCTATTTGATCAACTCAGAGGGGCTACAATTTTCTCAAAAATAGATTTGAGATAACGATATCATCAAGTCAAGATTAAAGATGAATACATCCATAAGACAACCTTACTGAAAAACCAATCTCTATTTTAATTGACCCATGATCTAATATTAGTTTTGTTTCACTTTGAGTGGTTGAGGCATGTTCATTACAGATTGGGGGATTTCATACGCAAGTGGATCTGAATGTTCTACCCCATGGATCTTCTAACGTGTTGTTGGGAATGGATTGGTTAGCCTCCCATAAGGAAAACTTGAATTGTTATGAGAAAATTATAGAATGCGAATATGAGGAAGGCAATACGAGAATATTGCAAGGCATTCAGAAGTTAGTCTCTGTGAGAAAAATATCAGTGTTACAACTCAAGAAGTTTAGTAGAAGAGGGTGTCCTTTGTATGCTATACAAATACTAAATTCAACATAAATAGGTGAGATGAAGGTTCAAGGATGTGTTTCCTGAGGAGGTGCCTGGATTACCTCCGAAAAGAGACCTTGAATTTTCAATTGATCTCATGTTGGGAGTAGTGCCAGCATCGAGAGTTCCTTACATGATGAGTGTGCAACAATTGGTGGAACTAAAGATGCAATTGAAAGAAATGATGGACAAAGGTTACATCAGGACGAGTGTGTCCCCATGGGGAGGACCAACCATATTTGTGAAGAAGAAGGATGGTACCTTAATATTGTGCATCGATTATCAACAATTGAACAAGATGACCATCAAGAACAAGTACCCTTTGCCTAGAATAGATGATCTATTTGATCATCTCAGAGGGGATACAATTTTCTCAAAAATAGATTTGAGATAAGGATATCATCAAGTCAGGATTAAAGATGAAGACATCCACAAGACAATCTTACTAAACAACCAATCTCTTTTAATTAACCCAGGATCTAATCTTAGTTATGTTTCACTTCAAGTGGTTGAGGCATGCTCATTATAGAGAAATAAGCACACCAAAGCGTGGTTAGTTCAGTTAGTCACTGGAAAAAGAGGAAAGTGGAGGAGGTCGTTGAAGCTTGTCCAATTCAAATTGAGGGATTTCAGACCCAGGTGGATATGAATGTTCTACCCCTTGGCTCTTATGACGTGTTGTTGGGAATGGATTGTTTAGCCGTCCATAAGACAAAATTGAATTGTTATGAGAAAATTATAGAATGCGAAGATGAGGAAAGAAATACTAGAATATTGTAAGGCATTCATAAGCTAGTCTCCGTGAGAAAAATATCAGCGTTACAACTCAAGAAGTTTAGTAGAAGAGGGTGTCCTCTGTATGCTATACAAATACTAAATTCAATAGAAAGCGGTGAGATGAAGGTTCAAGGATGTGTTTCCTGAGGAGGTTCCTGGATTACCTTCAAAAAGAGACCTGGAATTTTCAATTGATCTTCTGTGGGGAGTAGTGAAAGCATCGAGAGTGCCTTACATGATGAGTGTTCCAAAGTTGGTGGAACTAAAGATGCAATTGAAATAAATGATGGACAAAGGTTACATCAGGCCAAGTGTGTCCCCATGGAGAGAAACAAACCTATTTGTGAAGAATAAGGATGGCACCTTAAGATTATGCATCGATTATCAATAGCTAAACAAGATGACCATCAAGAACAAGTACCCTTTGCCTAGAATAGATGATGTATTTGATCAACTCAAAGGGGATACAATTTTCTCAAAAACAGATTTGAGATAAGGATATCATCAAGTCAGGATTAAAGATGAAGACATCCATAAGAAAACCTTATGGACAAGGTATGGGCACTACGAGTTTGTAGTGGTTCTATTTGGACTTACAAATGCACCAACTACATTCATGTGTTTGATGAATAGTGTGCTCAACAAGTATTTAGACAAGTTTGTATTAGTGTTTTTGGATGACATTTTGGTGTATTCCAAGAATCGAGAGGATCATGAAGAACATCTCAGGATGGTGTTACAGGTATTAAGAGAGTACTGACTATATGCAAAATTCAGCAAATGCAATTTATTTAAAAATGAAATACAATATCTAGGCCATGTAATCTTAGCCGAAGAACTCACAGTAGACCTTGCAAAGGTCAAATCAATCATGGATTGGTATGCCCCTAGAAACGTGACAGAAGTGATATCCTTCATGGGATTGTATGAATATTACAATATATTTATCAAAGTATTCTCTAAGATCAGAAATACTATTACATAATTTCAAAGGAAGGGAAGAAGATTCATGTGGTCACCAGATTGTGAAGATATTTTTCGACAATTGAAACAATTGTTGACCAATGCCCCTATTTTAAGGATTGCAGACCTAAAAAATGACTTATTGGTTTACAAAAATGCTTGCAATGACGGACTCGGTGGACTTCTCATGCAAGGACAAGTGGTTTGTTATGAATCACAGAGTCTGAACGAACATGAGTAGAAGTATGCTACCCACGACCTAGAACTTGCCACAATTGTACATGCATTGCAGATGTGGAGACATTACCTACTCAGGAGGAGATTTATCCTCATGACTGACCATTGTGGTTTGAAGTATTTGTTAGACCAACCAAGGTTGAATGCTAGACAAACCAGGTGGATGGCATTGATCAATGAGTTTGACTTCGAAATCAAGCATATAAAAGGAAAAGAGAACAAAGTAGCTGACATGATCAACTGAAGCGTTTAGACAATACACTTAGTAGCAACAAGTGTAGGAGAGTCCAACATTCAACACAAGATTAAGACCCTCTTGTCAAAAGATGAGTTCTTCAATCTAGTGAAGGAAAAGTTCCAGCAAGAACCTAAGGAAAAGAGGTACCGAGTATATCAGTTGAGGGTTGATAATGGGTTGATGTATAATAAGAGGATATATGTTCCTAATTCAACAGACCTAAGGAAATTGATTATGGATGAGTTCCACAGGAGGCCATATGTCGGTCATCCCGGTTACTAGAAAATGGTGACAGTAGTTTGGAAACTGTATTATTGGCCTAAGATGAAGCAAGACATTTCTAATTATATCTCAAAATGCTTAGAGTGCCAATAGGTGATGTTCGAACATCGACACCCTCGGGACTATTGCAACCCATATAGATACTAGAATGGAAATGTGAAGCGATTTCCATGGATTTTATCACAGGTTTTTCAAGGACAATCAAACAATATGATGCAATCATGGTTGTAGTGGATATGTTGAGAAAGGAAACTCATTATATTCCCATAAAGTCTACTTTTAAATCCATAGACATTGCCAATGTTTTCATGAAAGAGATTTTCAAGTTTCATGGTTTGCCCAAGACCATAATTTCAGACAGAGATACTAAGTTCACCTCAAATTTCTGGTGAAGCTTATTTGTAGAATTAGAGACACAGTTAGTGTTTAGAACGACCTACCATCCTCAAACTGATGGTCAAACCGAAAGGGTGAACATAGTGCTAGAGGATATGATACAAATGCATGTCATGCATAAACCTAAGTAGTGGGAAGAGTATCTACCTTTGGTATAATTTGCATACAACAATGGTTATCAAGAATCATTGAAAATGAGCCCATTCAAGGCTCTGTATGAAAACAAGTGTAGAGTTCCAATTAGTTGGGATAATACAGTGGAAAAAGTTACACTTGGGGACACAGATTACTAAAGGAAATGGAGAAAGCCATGGTACACATAAGGAAGAATCTGAAAATTTCCCAGGATAGACATGAGAGCTATGTTGATAGTAAGAGAATCCCTAGAGATTTCAAAATAGGAGACCATGTGTATCTCTGGGTGAAACCCAAGAAAAATTCACTGAAAATGGGGACGTGTGCTAAGTTGGCTCCCCAATATTGTGGACCATTTGAAATCATAGAGAGAATAGGACCAATAGCATACATACTTGCTTTATGACCTACTATTAGAGAACATAATGTATTCCATGTGTCTTTGTTAAAGAAATATGCACATGATCCTCATCACATTATTGATTGGACTGTAATACAGGTGAAACCAAAGGGAAAATTCCATCCAGAGCCCTAACGCATCCTAGATAGGAAAGAAACAATTCTCCAGAACCAAGCCATCACACAGGTCAAGGTGCAATGGAATCACTTTGGAGACGATGAAGCTACATGGGAACTGGAAGATGCCATGATATTGGCATACCCATTTTTGTTTACTGTATAATTGTAAAAGCATGGTGTTTTAAACATCGAGGATGATGTTTCTTTAAGGGGGAGGGGAATGTAACACCCTATTTTCTCCCAAGACTGTAATTATGCACAAACTTCATATGTTAACAATATGAGACTTACAATTGTGTTTTTATTTAATATAAACACCAAAATGACGACTCAGACGGAACAACCTTGATAAGTACTAGCCATGATACACCAGAGTAAATTGATGAGGTAGACGATTGATGGGATGGTTGAGTGAAATGGAGATGAGATGCATCAGTGAAGAAAATACGAAGCTTGCACAACAAGATAATCTATACTTGCAAACATGATGAATTCACCCACCAAAACCATATAGTAATGGAGGAGACCACGTGATCATTAAAAGGAAGGTCATAGAAGTGTTTGAGTAGTAATGACTGTGACAATTGTCCCATACAAAGAAAGAATGACCAATTGAATAACTAACAAGGAATGTACCAAAAATTTACCCTTCATATTATGAAGGGTAAACTGCATGTTACGTCTACAGGATGCTATAGAGATCCCGAGGGGATGGAGAAGAAGATCGAGATATGGAAAAACATAGATGCACAGAGAATAGTAAGGAAAAGAGAGAGAGAGAGACCCTAGAAATCGAGACGACACCCAGGGACTGAAGAAGGCAATAGAGGACTGAGAAGAAAAAAGGCCCAGAGATGAGAAATAGAGTGCAACAATGAGGACGTGTTGATTGAGAAAGAAAATGATAGATTTCTAGAAGAAAATAGGAAGCTTGTCCAAGTTGTTGATGATCACCCTGAACAAAGATGACCTAGATTCCTAAATTGGAGAAATATTGGGCTGCAGCTTGGTGCTTACTAGAAAAAACCCGACACTGGTAAGGGGAGGTCACCGAGGGATTGTTAATAAGTGAAGGAACTCCCTTGTGTAGAGGAAATCCAGTTGAGGAACCACCTGATAAACCTGTAGAGACCCAAAGCTTAGTGGGAGGTGGAAACTTCTATTGTGTCAGAGGAAGAAGGAGAGGAACCTTCTTGGATTGTCACATACTTGGAACCATGTTGAGTATCATGGCTTGGCACAGGGGTGGTGTGTTGTAGGAAGTGATTCTGCAACAAGGCCTAAGGTTGGGAGGAAAGACATCATCTCTTAGTTAGTTGGATTTGATTATTTCCTTATTAGATAAGTGATCATATGTACTGAAACTAACTGTGAATGATTTATGCGAATGCTCATGAATAAAAAAATTGTATATTAGTACATATGAATGTTTAAATCTAAGAGACTATTTGTGTACTTGACCTATAATTTTGAATGTTGTAAAATGATCTAGGTTGTGATGTATCCTAATGCTTGATAAAATCGTAAAAATGAATAAGTACGAACTACTACCTTCTCAAATACTCTATATGTTCCCTGTGTCAAAATCCTGCAAATCATGTGAGGCCTTAGCCTTAAGTTTGACAGTTGTAATGGCCACCGAGTCATATTGATTCCTCAAAAGTTGGAAAGTGAAGTCTTGCAGGACTTGAAAAAATGGATAAGTCCTTAGAGCGAACAATTATGATTTGGTAAACCCCGTGTTGGTCAGCGAAGAACCACAATTGTTGATCTGAATAGATTGTGACTGTTGATCGATGGGAGGTTAGAGTTGTCGTGTTAGATAGATCCCTTAGACACCGTGGGAAGGACTCCAAATGAGAAATTTTGAAACAAACCTATCGGAGTGAGGCCTTCAGAAGGAAATATCATGTGCAGTGAGAATAACTCTAAAATAAGGACTCCACAGTCGTGCCCATGTGAGTTGTAGATCTGGAAGCAAGAGGAATGAATCCCCAAACATTGATCATTACGGGTCCCACTAGTAATTCATAAGGGTGAGAGTTGACAGGGAGTGTTAGTGTGGAGGTGCATGTCAGTAGTTGATAAGGTGACTGGATTGATCACGAGTCGAGTTGGTCCAGTTTTGACCATTATCGGAGTATGAATTTGAAGAATTCGAAGTAATCCTCTAGTGGCTTAGGAGTGCGAATCCAATAGAGGGAATATCTAGACCGTAGGTTGGTGAATGGAAAGACAACATGATATCCATCAATCTGTCGTGAGTCCTGTCTATGTTAAAATAATGCAGTCATAACATCATGGCTGACATGGCATGCCAATGGGGCAGCTAGAGTGAGTTTGGAGCATCAGGTGTCACTTACCCATCAGTGGACGAGTTGAGTGGGGTCAACTAGGCGGGAGAATATTAAGCCTCGAATCAATATTAACCATCTATCAAGAGATTGTGACTTGCATCTACGAGCATCCATCAAAGAGAGGAGTATATACCTCGATACCTTGATCTCAGAGTAGTTAAACGGCTCAAGTCATTCTAGCTCTGAATGAACAACATCGAAAGGGAATATCCTTTGATACTGTATCCGTCGGAGGTGAGTAATGGAAGTATTGGCAAAGAGTCTGAGTGATAACAATGATGGTCTTGCGTGGAGTGGAACCTCCTCGTGGCAGAATTTACAAGCACCACGTAGGTGCAACGTAGTCATCGTGTTAGATGGAAAGTGTGTCGAGGTGTCACGTGGATGCCACGTGTCAATGGTATAGAGTTCGAAGACTAAAGAACCTTGGAAAGGCCATAACTTTCTATCTAGAGCTCAATTTAGAGAGAAATTACCACCATTGGAAAGCTCTCAGCGAGCATAATACAAGAGCACCGAGGAAGAAAATATTTGAGATTAGTTGAGAAAATAAAAAATTCTAACACCCCATCCCTTAGAATGACACTTAGGGGTTGGGCACATTACATGTGGTGTATATGAAACAATGTGTTTCATTTGGATGCCCTGTACAGTGTAGTAACTCATAAATCAATTGTTCACATATTCACTTCCATTATCTATTCTTAACCTTTGAAGTTGATTTCCAGATTTCTTTTCTATAAGGGCCTTGTAGGCCAAGAACTTGTAAACCCAAGTGCATCTGGAAAAGTCATCGATGAAGGTTGAGAAATACTTACATCCAAAAAAGAAGGAGAATAAAGTGGACCACACAAGTCACTGTGAACAAGCTTCAAAGGGGTCGAGGCGTGCCAAGAGGCACAATTGTCAAAACTGTTTCGATGATGTTTGTTGAGAACACAATCAACACAAACACCATATTTGCATGAAACGAGAGGAAGATCGATCACCATTTATTTCTTACATAGTTGTTGCATTGAATTATAGTTTAGATGACCAAACCACTCATGCCAAAAGTTTGCTCAAGTCATCGCTATAAGCAACAAAAAATGATGGAAAGGATCATGACCCAAAATTGTCAAACTTATACAACTTGGTAATATCATGAGCAATTCCAGTTGCAAGAACATGCTGGGGATATTTTAGATCCTTGATTACAACTTGGTGAGGTGAAAACTCTACGATTTTACCTTCACCTGAATGAGTGATTTGATATACTGATAGAAGTTTGCAGGAAAGACTTGGAACACATAATACATCATTAAAATGACCATTATCTACCTAAAATGTTCTAGAACCTACAACACTTAGAGATCTATCATCACCGAAAAATATTTTCTTGGTGTTACATTCATTTAGAGCAGAAAATATGGATTTATCCTTATCCATATGATAAGATGCTCCGGAATCAATAAGCCACTCATCATAAGAATAAGAAGTAGAAGTTACATTGAAGGAGAAACCAGAAGTAGAAAGTGCATGTCCATGAGAAGAAGAGGAAGAAGTAGAATCAATACTGATGCTACGATTCTTCATCGTTGCTTCTAAAGATGTCAACTTCTTAAAAAAATTGGACTCAACATGTCCATCTTTCCCACAAAAGTTGAAATGTTTGTCAGTCTTCTTACTTTATATTTTTCTATTTTGTCGCTATTAGGAGCGGAAGCTCATTAAGAAGGTTTGGGACCCATGTTTTTCTTATTGTTGTAGCAAAGACGTTGTTTCTTGAGATTCTTGTATTATCTTTCTGCTGGACTACTAAGGATTTGTTAAAGGTACCTACAGTGCTAATCAATCCAACTTGTAGAAGCTTATCTTGCTTTCGAATAAGAGCATTACAAAAGGAATGAGGAGAGGGTTTTTGATAAGCACTCCCTTGAGATTCTCTGATGGAATAAAAGGTAGATACAAAAACATAATATGTACTACCAAGCTTAGAAAGAATAATATATATGCATCTATATTCCAATAAATATAGTGGGCATTCGATACACAAATGTCTAAGTGTTTTTAACTTAGATAAGTAATCTTAAATGCAAGGAAAATCATTTGTACCTAAATTCATTAATTGTTTCTCCAACTAGTGAGCTCGAATAATATTGTGTTTACCAAACACAACTTCAAGCTTTTCCCAAGCTTTATTGGGGGCATCAAGTCCTTGAAGGTGAAACCTTGAATAAAGTGATATGGATATTCCAATTAATCCACGGGTTTTGTCATTCCTATTAATCCATTTAACATGCTTGTCATAATCAATGAGTTCTTCTTTTCCCAAGGTAATTTGATACAGTCCTTTACTTCTTAATAAATCGTCCATATGGGATTTCCATTGGAAGTAATTGGTGCTGGTAAACAAAAGATCACTAGGATATGCCATATTAAAATATGAAGAAAAAAATGAAACTAATGGTCTCGATGGAAAGATCTCAAAAAATTAGGCTGTTTAAAAAAACACGACACTGAAAACAAACTTCAGATGTGAAAGTTACGCCCTTTTAAAACAAAACATAAAAGGTAACCAAAGAACCACATGGCAAGCAGAAGTTGGTCCACATGGTGATACTCCTCCTAATAGCTTCACTTTTACAAATAATTTACTTATGAAGTGACCCACTTTTATAGAATAAGTGGGGATCATTTTTACAATGAAGTTACTTTATAAAAGAAAGTTGCATGGAAAATAAATAACTTCAAAGTAAAATATTAAAACTACTTATGGTGATTCACTTTTATAATTTAAGTGAAATACACTTTACAATCAAAAAAAAGACTTAAACTCAAGACCTCTTACTTAATAAAACAATTTTGAACCAAGTGAGCTAGTGCAAAAAATATTGTATTGTTTAGAAGGAGGATTGGGGTTGTTTTCGTTGTTGTTGTTGGAGAGCATGCTAATAAACAACTATTTTCACACAAGATTTTTTTTTTATTTCTCGATGGAAACAAGGGTTAGATATTGGTTACATTACCCAGAGAATGCAAGTTTTCTCTTTATTTCTCATTTACTGAGATCGCACAAAGCACACGATAAAGATCATGCATAGACAAGAAAACCCTTTCTAATTTGTTTTTGATTTTATGAGATCGCACAGAGCGTGGGGAAAATGGAATGCAGTCGAAAAAAGTAGCAACTTGCAAATAAAAAAATAAAAAAACCAAATTAAAATCAAAATATATTAACTCTGTAAAAAATTAAAAGGGCGTATTCGGGTTTCTACCTCCGAATCTGACTAAAATGGTCGTATCTTGAGAAAACAAAAATATTTTCAAGTGAAATGAAAAGCATTCCTAACTAAAACGAGTGCTCCGAACGCAATGGAATGGTCCTCTTAGCCCATAAATGTATAAAAATGGCAGAAAGTATAGATTAGGAAACACAACTTCACGATCTCGATCTACAACGGTAGCAGGTCTTTAAATGCACTTTGATACCATGTTCGATAACACAAGTATTCAAACAAAGGACAAACACCTTCAATAACCACTCACACAACCAAATCACGTGGTAAAACACATGGGAAAACCCCTACGGGGAAACATCAACGATCCTAGCCAATGTGGCCACTTGGAGTGATTTATTAATGCAAAAGAAAAATTTATAGAGAGATTTAGAAGATAGATTCTCACAATTGATCATCAAAAAATGACCCTCCATGCTATTGAAATAGAGATCATGGTACGATTGGGTGTTAAGCCACAAATCGATGTAGTAATTAATATTGAGGAGAATATGAACAGTCAAATCACTCTATGTCGAGAACATATCGTGACCATCGGATTTACTAACTACACATGCATACTAATGCATACTAAAGAAACAAACTAAGAAACACACTTTTACCTAATGACGCATTAGACCAAGTTGATCTTAACTAACTCGTAAGTGTATAAATATCCTAACATTTAATTCCCTAAATACATGAGATAAACTAAGTCGTTGAAATAAAACAGAGACAGATTTTAGTTAATGAGTGATTTGTTGAAGCCCAAAATTTGATACCTGTAAGTCCTCCTTCATCCAGTCAATGGTTAATTTTGAGTCACCAAAAGCTAGAATTTCAAGCATGTTCCTATCCACTGCAAAATTGAGAAGAGAAAAAAGTGCTTTGAATTCACCCAGATTATATGTGCCCAGAACCATATTAGCTTTTCCAGATACATAGTGAGAGTCTGAAAAGTAGATAAGAATACCATGTCCCACTAGACTACTTGGGACTTGACAAGCCCCATCAAAATATCCCTAAGAAATATTTTTATTTATTTCCAACTCTTCAATCATTCGAGACTTCTTAATGTACTAAGTAGGCTTGTAGCATTGAAGTAAAGCCAAAACTTTATGAGAATCCTTGAACATTGGTGAAAACATGTTATAAAAATAACTTGCATTTAAAGCAGCTAATAGTCCCGAGGTGACCAAAACTAGGAGGATTCAATAAGCCTTCAAATAAGGATGAAGGAAGCACTCATGGAAACATTTTGGCAATGAACCTCTGTCCCATAAATTCTCCAAATATAACTGCATTTATTTCATAGTTTCATTCTATCCCAATTCGGTGCGCTTCCTTTTGACACCAAACAAAAATATAGAATACCCTTTAGAGGATATTTTGATTTCTATAGTTTTTGGTATCACCATAAAACTGTAATATCATCCAAGGATTGCAAACCCTAATATTCCAATTTTGAGAGTAATGGCCTATAGAGGCATTGAAAGACCAAGCCAACTCATCTTCTGTCATCGATAAACAAATATATGCCTTATTTAATTTGGATGTGAATTCATTCCAATGATGTGACCAGTTTAAATCGATGTCCAAATCCTGCATAAATAACTATCCTTGGCTCCAAATTGTTGTGCAAGAGACATCACTTATGTTATTTAAGACACATCGACTAGTCTCCCAGAGTTGTAGCACAAGTGCCTCAAGAAGAAAAATTCTATCCCCATAGCCTAAAATTGCGTTGATCCTAACCTTAGAACCTGAAATGACTTTCTAGGCCAATAATTGGCCTATAAGAAGAAAGGCGAGAGTAATAGCTCGCCATTGATTAGAAACATTATGTGTAGAATTATGTTGCCTTCGGTTATATTCTAAACTAAAATATGGTGCTATGTATTTGTCTACCAATATATGCCTCCAAAGGATATCTCGAGTCATAAAAATCCACAAAGACTTTGCAGCGAGTGCCTTACCAAAAATTGACAAGTCTTTTAATCCCCATCCACCAAGACACTTTGGTATAGACATACTTTTCCACTTGACCAAATGTGATCCCAAGTACTCTGCACTACCTTTCTAGAGATAGTCGAAACACAATTCCCTAATATGAGTGAGGATTCCTTTTAAGATGAGCGCAAGCAAGTTATAGTAAACTGATATTACCTTAATCACAAACTTTATAAGGATCAATTGACCTCCTCAAGATATCCACCGATTTCACCATAACTTAATTTTTCCCTCTATCCTAGATAACGACCATTTCCAATCCAATATGCCAAAATTATTTGGTTTCAACATGTATCCAAGATATTTTAAACCATCCGTCGTTTCAAAAGAAGGGAAGTTGAAAACATTTGCAAGGTCGTGTCTGGAAGCTTCCTCTATATCCATAAAATATATAACAGACTTGTTGATATTAATTATCATGCTTGTAGCTTCATAAAACATTTCCAAAAATTCCTTTAATACTATGTCTTCAATCTCCAAACAAAAGCATAAGATCAACACATCATCAATGGATAATGGATGTGTAAGGCATTAGATCTTTCCCAGCCTTACTCTTTGAAACTTATTTAATATTTTGAGCTAGACTATATCCCAACTAAGTCCATCTACCACAAAGAGAAATAGGTATGGCAATAGGGGACACACTTGTCAGAGACCTCGAGCATATTTGAATAAATGAGAGCCTGAACCATTTATTAAGACAATGAATAATACTGAGGTGACACAACACATAATCCATTTTACCTTAGGGAGAGAAAACCCTATATGGAGAAGCATAAATCTGAGGTAGAGCACCCGATCATATGCTTTGGAGAGATCAAGTTTTATTACCAAGATTGGATGTTTTTGAGCTTTGATAGAATGCAAACCCTCCCATGTCAAACCAATGGCCTTGTGGATGAGTCTACCTTTGAGAAAACCAAACTGTTTAGACACGATGATCTTCGATAAAACTAGTTTGAGCCTAGCCACAATAACTTTGGAAATGATTTTGTATAGGAAATTGTATAGTCCAACATGCATGTAATCATCAAACAATGTGGGGCATTCCACCTTTGGAATCACTACTATAAAATTCAAAGTAATACTTCCCATCATTTTACTAGTTCGACATATTTCTTCAACAACCTGTAATAGGTCGTTTCCCACAATATCAAAAAATATTGAAAGAATTTTTCAGTCCAGCCATCCGACCCTA